>JAGFPH010004540.1:66647-94654 GCA_018207615.1 Philaenus spumarius | reverse complement strand
AGTGACTCGTACGAGTTACTATAGTCGTGTAAAGCCGCCTTAACTGTTGTGAAAGAAGATTTTATAAAAGTGTAGGAGCAAATAAATCCACAACCAGCATTTAACCAGAACCATACAAGAATACACTCAGCTGAATTATCAAACAGCGTTCTCAAAACCTTTCTGTAATCCATCGTCATATTCACGTGTGTCATTAGTTTAAGATCATAAAATATAAAAAACTTTCTTAAAATTTTTTTTTAAAGGGGTTGGTTTAAAAGAGATTAGATTATTCTGGGGTGGACTCCTTCTTGCACGCCAACCTATGGTTTATTGTGCCCCCTGTGCGCCTAGCACGTTAGAAACCTGTACCCCTTGTGAAGTCCAGGATTTTCTCCACCAAGTACTTGTCTTCTTTGCTGGATTCCCCTCCTTCTGTGCTCCAGGATCCCGCACTCAAATATGACGTGTCTTGCTGAATCTTCTGCCTGATCACAAAGCCGACAGCGTTGGTCGCCTTCAAGGATTCCCACTGTTGCTAGGTGTTTCCTAAACTCACCATGTCCAGTAATGAGTCCTACAGCTCTTTCGAGCTGTGGTCGGTTTAACTTAATTAGGGATTTGGTAAGTTTAGTGTTTGGTGTCTTGATCGGTCGTTTACTTTGCGTGTGCCCGGGTAATCTACACCATCTCTGGCGTTGCTCTTCCCTGGTCCAGTTTTTAACTGCTCTCTTGGCCGTGCTAAGGCTAATGCAGCACATTGGTTCCGGTCCCATACATGGTGTGGATGCTCCTTCCTCTGCAAGAGCATCCGCCATCTCATTTCCGGGAATGCCACGGTGTCCTGGCACCCATCTCAGTTCCACCATATTTAATGTGGAAAGTCTGATTAGTGTTCAGAGACACTCCTTCAACAGTCTGGAAGTGACTTGTACTGAGTCCAGTGCCTTAAGTGCTGCTTGGCTATCACAGAGTATTAGGATATGTGTATTCCTGTATCCTTGCGACAATTCTAAGTGGGCACAAGCAGAGATAGCTAAGATTTCTGCTTGGAAGACTGTACAGTACGTGTTCCAAGACTCGCACTGATGTTTGTCTTTGGTGAAGCGCTGTATACGCCATAGCCAGAATTGCTGCCCATCAACCAGACCTGTCTGTCAACCAGACTAGAGTTCCTTTGGCAGATTCTGGTTTGATGTTTCCTTCCCAGTCTTCCCATGTTCCGAGGGTTACTGTAAAGGGTCTATAGGAAATGTACTCTGTGTGCATTGCATCAGTCACCATGTCACCGAGTTTTTTAAGTACAGTATTTACAATGTCCTGCTCCAGGTATGCCCTTCCGCCATTTGTTCACACTCGTTAGTCTGTTTGCAGACTTCCTTACCTCCGACATTATGTGTATATCTAGAGATGGAAGTCCAAGGAGAACCTCCATAGCCTCTGTAGGGCTACTTCTGAAAACTCCAGTTACACATAAGCATGCAAGTTGTTGTACAATTGTTAGTTTGTTGCCTGCAGCAGTTTGGCATGATTTCTTTCACTAAACCACCGTTCCGATCACAGATTCATACAGCCAACGAGCCATATGAGGTTTGAGACCTCAGGTAATTCCAATAAAGCGTCTGGTTGTCAGTAGCGACCATTTTGATTTAAGAATCAAATTGTCCAGGTGTGCATTCCACATCAGCTTTTGATCAGGAATTACTCCAAGGTACTTCACCGATGCGGAAATGTTCAGCCGGGTTTTGTCCATGGATACCTCCTCCAGGGCTGTTAAGTTCCTTTTCTTTGTGAAGGGAACTATAGTGGTTTTGCTGGGATTGACGCCTTCCGTTGCACACCATCACATCTCAGGTCTCTTTTTATGATATACCAGATAGTGTCATCACTTTTACCAATAACCAAGATTGCTATGTCATCTGCATAGCCTTGGATGTATGTTCCTGATTTTCTGATTTCTGTAAGACCATCAACAACCAAGCTCCACAACAGAGGTGAAAGTACTCCCTGTAAACACCCTCTTGTGGCCGTGACCTCAAACGATTTACCAAGTAGGGAGCTTTGTATGCGCCTGCTTCGTAGCATGGAGTGCACCCTCCTTGTTACGGCCGGGTCTGCATCTCACTCTTGCAGTTTTGCACTTTAGAGTCAAATGACATGTTGTCGAATGCACCTGGGACGTGTTGTCCAGCGCACAGGGCTATTTCCTACCTTGCCAGGGCATCCTCTTCTGCCCACCAGACTCTGTAGAGCAGTTTCACGGTGGTTTAAATGTAAGTGCTACTTATTTTTTGTTTTCTTAAAGGGTTTTGAAGCATTGTCAAAGGTGTAGTTTCATGTGCAATTAGTTTTTCATTATCTATTGGTTATAGACTAAACTTCAAACGTAGAACATTCATAGTTTTTTTAAAGGAACACCCAGATGGAAAGGTAGGAACTGTGAGTACTTTTAATGCGGTAAATACTCCTGGCTGACTTGGGAGGCATCCAAGTACAAATTATTAAATACTATATGTGATGTGGAAAACTGAAAGGGACCATATTATGTTGGAAATCAAAATTTTGTGTGAGACGCAAAAAATCGAAACACGTCAATTTCGGCCATTTTTGGTTCTTTGTTTATTTTTGCAATAAACTTCTTATTTTATCTGAAATTAGTGTTTATAGGTCCACCAACAAGCATTAATGATGTTACAAATGTATTTTTGTAAAGGTCTGTCATTGTTGGGAAAAGGGACCGAATGTTGTTATGGAATTATAGCATTGGAGCGACGTTTGGTACCTTTTCCTTTGAATGAAGTAGTCTCAGAATGTGGCTCTTACAGCTTTCTAGTGGCATTTTAGGGAATTAAAACGAGTTCTGGCAGAATTAAGAACGTTGTCGGCACTGATTTAGCCATACCCGACATTTGGTCCCTTTTCACTTACAATAGTTTTTAGGGCTTATTTTAATTTAAATAATAATAAAATGTTTTAAAAATCGAGTAAAAAACAGTCAAATACAGTCCCAGCATTTTTATTTACTACATGCTGCCACTAAACAGCGGTGACGATAATAATGTGGAAGTGATCAGCTGTCTGCTAGCATAAACTCCAGCAACATCAAAAGTTTAAATGTGTTTTTCTCAAAACTCCCTTTTCTTATAACAAACATTCAGACTATCACAGCTTCGCCAAATTGTCATATATTTTGAAGGTTTTACACCAAATTTTGTTAGAAATTTAATTCCTTGTATTCAATTATGAAATTTTGAGACATATGGTCCCTTTTAGTTTCCCGCATCACATACGTTGAAGTATTTTCTAATAAGACAGACAGTTAAGAAAATTATGAAACCTATTTTATCGGTTATTTTTCAGGATGCACATTAAACAAAATATTTTCATGATAATGGTGAACTCTTTGTGCATGTTGAGTTGATAACATAACTTAAATGTTTAGAAATGAAAACTATTTAACCATGGAAGTGAACGGCAACAGTCTTCCAAGCACTACAACACCTACACATAATAAACAACAATTGACTACAAGTAGTAGCGTAGAAGATCTTAGTGAATACACAGACGCTGATGAATCCATCTCCGCACCTACAGAGATATTGGCAGAAGTGAGTACTGTATACAATTACAATGAATAGAGGGAGAATTCAATAGGAGTTCACCAATGTAGGCCTGCAATTGGCTTGTCAAAATTGCACTAAAATAGTTTCATTAGATTTTGAGACGTATTATGTGCAAGCAATCATTACAACTCTTTGTCATTTTGATAGACATATAATTTGTACCACTCTCGAGATGTAATTTAGATTTTTTACTGCCAAATTGTACTTATCAAATTTGGTATATGGAAATAATTAATAATAATACCTAAATGCTTTGAAAATGAAAAAAAAAAAACAAATTAACGGGGTAACAATATATCTTTTTATATATCTTACTATACAGGGTGCCCCATAAGTAAAGTGCCAAACTTCGGGGAGTGGTTCTATGGGTCAAAATAAGAAAAAAGTTCATATAAACACAGACCTGAAAATGCTTCGTTTTCTAGATATTTGCCATTTTGTTTTTTGTACAAAATAATTGTTATCTAGAGAACAGTTTCACTGATTGAGTTCAAACTTGGCATGAAGTTTAACCTAATAATGATAATATATCTAAAACATTATCGATTAAATCCAATCATGAGTTTCAAAATGGCGGCTATTTGAAAATTTCAAATCTAAATTACTCAAAAACCGTACTTTTTAACAAAACATTTTAAGAGACCTTTTTTGTAGCCCTTTTGATTCCCTATCCGATTGTGTAACTGTCAAAACAATCGGATGAAGGATAATAGTTATGTTTAATAATTGGTTTATTCAACCCGGCATCCTATACCAATACAGTAAACACAGCAATATTGTATGTACATTTGCTTTCATTATCTTTAACTTAGCTATTATCCTTCATCCGATTGTTTTGACAGTTACACCATCTGAAAGCGAATCAAAAGGGCTACAAAAAAGGTCTCTTGACATAAGTAAACCCCTCTCCGATACCCCAATCCAAAATGGCGGTGCCTAGGAGTTCAGATTTTTCCTTTTTTGTACGCATTGTACTATACATACAATTAGATGTGTATTCATTTTAAGGTGCAGAAATATTGCACAATTTTTTAAATCTACATTAATTATGGTTTTGAAAAAACGAACTCCCAAGAATTTTTTGTTGTATTTATGAAAATGGGGCCTATTTAATACCTGAATCCCAATTAAACCTGTTCAGATTTGTGAAAAACCTGACTGTTTAATGGACTTCGAGTTAATAAATAAGAATTTAATTTAACAGTTAATAAGTTTAAAAATGTATTTATTAGAATAAATATTTATTTTATAAATAAAATGATTTACTATATTTTATTTATTTTTATAATTTTTGATGATTTAAATCATAATTAATGTTTAATTATTATGCATAAAAAATTACTCTGTATAAAGAAATTATATGCCCGTAACAAACTTTTACTTGCCCTTAGAAATATTACAAAGTACAAAATAAAGAAAACCCTTAAAAAATTTAACAAATAAAAGGAAATATAAATGAAACCTACCCCGTTTTGAAATTCAAGATTAAGTTATTTATAACAAACTAGCTGCCTGATCCGGCTTTGCACGGATAGACAAATCAAAGTTAAATGTATATTAACAAAAAATATATTATATCAATAAATATATTACACTACCGGTATGTATTTCTTATAGGAATTTTTAGTAACTTTGATCCCCCCAAACCTCTCCTAAAATTTCAAATTTTTTAAACCCTTTCTTAGCGAGCACCTAGGGCCCTAGAGGAAGCTACACACTAATTTTCATTCCAATCCGTTCGGTGGTTTTTTTAGTAACTTTGACACCCCCCAAGTCTCCCCTAAAATTTCGAATTTTTTGAAAACCTTTCTTAGCGAGTACCTATGGCCCTAGGGGAAGCTACATACCAAATTTCATTCCAATGGCCCTAGAGGAAGCTACATACCAAATGTCGTTATAATCGGTTCAGTGGTTTTGGAGAAATCGTGATTTAGTAACTTTAACCCCCCCCCAAACCCCTCTTCAGATTTCAAATTTTTTAAAAACCCTTCTTATCAGCACCTACGGCCCTAGAGGAAGCTACATACCAAATTTCATTCCAATCCGTACAGTAGTTTTAGAGAAATCGTGATTTAGTAACTTTGACCCCCCCAAGCCCCCCTTAAGATTTAAAATTTTTTGAAACCTTTTTTATCAGCACCTACGGCCCTAGAGGAAGCTACATACCAAATTCCATTTCAATCCGTTCAGTAGTTTTAGAGAAATCGTGATTTAGTAACATTGACCCCCCCAAACCCCCCTAAAATTTCGAATTTTTTTAAAACCATTCTTATTGAGCACCTATGGCCTTAGAGGAAGCTACACTCCAAATTTCGTTCCAATCCGTTTAGTAGTTTTTGAGAAATCGTGATCAGTGAGTCAGTGGATTTGGCTTTTATATATATAGAAGAATAAATATTGCATGTAGTTGATGTAGTGTAATATTAAATACAATAATTGTTAATTATTTGGACAGTTCATGGTTAAATTCATTGACGTACATAAATAAATATACAAAAATATACTTCGGAATAAAGTAACAAAAAAAGAAAGAAAAATTTGTAAGCAGAGTCCTTTGGGAGAACTATAAACCAAAACAATTAGTCTAAGCAAACCCCCGAAATATATTTTAAATATATATACAAACAAGTCTTAAACTGGTACATGGTACAGACCGATTTTATAATTAAAATTACAGTTACAACTCAAATAATTCGACCACGCAACTGAACTTCTGACATGAGTTGAGCAAATTTCCAAAATTAAGTTTTAGGTTTCAACCAACAACTTGGAAAATAGGTCTATTCACGATACTGAATAGCTGCAAAATGGTTCGCATGCAATTCCGCATATTGGGAGTATCTTCAATACACAAAGCATTGCGTGCTTTGCACGCCAACCCTTGTATTGGCAGTATCTTCAATGCACAATGCATTGCGTGCTTCGCACTCCAACTGCACGGTAGGATCCCCCGCATGGCTTTGAACTGGGGGTACTTCTATGGTATTTTACGTTTTCATTGTTTTTGTGGGAACGAAGCGAGCTATAAGGTCGTGTAAAAAAAACAAAATGTGCAGAATAACATCCTACATTTATATTTGTAGAAAAAACTCAAAAACAAATTCATTCTCGTAGGAAAAATCTAAAAAAATAGTTACTTCCGGTCAAAAAAACGTGCTTCCGGTTGTTGGATTTTTTGGCTAACGAACTCGTCCGAGTGACGTAGACAACCAACATGTGTACCAAATTTGAACCAAATCGGACTTAAAATGCGGCCGCTAAAGTGCGAACACACATATATATATATGAATTTTAATGACACCTCAAAATGTGTTCTGGGGACCATGATCGGTGCTCATTTGCTACTCCCGACCTTGGGTCTTACCATAAGGGCCACTGCAATAGCTCATTTTTCCTATGGAAATTCGCTAATAATCACCCTGAAAGTTCAAAGACTTTTAAAATAATTTATAACATTCAAATCATATTTGGTCGATTTGAAACCTTGTTTAGTTGAAATGATAAGGTTTGGGAGCGGGTGAGTTCAGATATTGGCCGTCAGATAAAACCGCCGACTTTGTGGTACAATATGCCTCAGTGTTTTAGCAACCGAGAACTGTGCTTCAAGAACAAAGAAGGTAGTAGCCCTAATTACAGGACACGGCCATCTTAGGAAACATATGCTAAGGATGGGCATATTCACCGGAGATCCTAAATGCAGAAAGTGTGGTCTGCGTAAAATACCATAAAAGTACTCGGTTTGAAGACAAGTGGTGCAAACACGCGAGGCCACTAGGCGCAAACAAATTCTACTAATATATTGCGTACACACAGACAGCTGTTCAAAGCCTTCGTGACTAGACCTATTTCTCAAATTGTTGGTTGAAACCCTAAAACATAGGCATATAAACTTAATTTTGGAAATTTGCTCAACTCATGTCAGCGGTCTAGCTGCGTGGTCGAATTATTTTTTATAATAGGTACTGTTTAGTTTTTTTTTAATATGATTTTCTTTTTTTTAATCCACAAAATGTAAGGAAGGACCTCCTTTATTTTTTAAACATAACATTCCCCTCAATAAAAAGTGATCATCACCATGTACACGTATTGATTAGTTTTTCATTTTTGTGTTTCAGTTTTTATCAGCTGTAATGCTGAAGGACTACGAGACAGCTCTTAAATACTGCAAAATGAGTAAGTCGGTATATTACTGTCTTGATTCTGGGCTCCTTATAATTGTTTTTATTTTCTGTAAGCTCTGGTATTCAATTTTTGGTTTCCATTAGAGTGTAGACCTGGATAATGAGGCGTATAACTAAATTATACAAAATTACATTGGTTATTTTATGCCTGGTTGGAAAGCTTTCGAAATAAAGGTGACTGGCGCCCATGGTCAGACTTGAAAGTGGCGTCTCCCCCCTCTTTGATAAAGGGGTTCAGTAACTTAAAAAACTGTAAATGTAGTCAAACGGATTTTTATTATCAAATGGATTAATTGGAAAGAATTGTTATTGTGTTAAAAACTTTACAAGTATAAGCCTGAAATTCTTTTATTACAAAAAAAGAAATGTGTACTCAAATCAATTAAAGTCTTATTTATTTCCACAAAACAAGCACATTTACAACAATCATGCAATGACTTAACAACAATGAAATTTAATTGCATAAATTTAAATAGAATGTGTAAAGAGAATTTTTGGAAATAAAACTGAAACAATGTTTTTGGCTTTACACTCTCAAAAAAACTATTGTTTAGGAAAAAGCTAGTGAAAAAGGATTAGTTTGGTTTGAAAAATTACATTCATACAATTTTACATACAAATAATGATTTCTAATCTAACTTAATCGAAGTTAGCTCAACTTCATTATTTACTAAGAAAACACATTAAATGTAAAATGTCATGCATTGTAGAGCATCGATCTTCATGGAATTATGCGATAACGACGCCCAGTTCCTTTGTTTTCCAGACTTGTAGAAATGCTAGAAATCTTTTTACTTTCAACTTGTAGAATAGTTTACGACCAGCCAAGATATTGTTTAAATAACAATATCTTAATTGTTATTTTATTTCAGTCTTTGTTTTAGAGTAATTTTTACAATGTTCTTAGTACCAAAATCAGGTGATACCAGGGCCGTATTTCCCAATAGGCCTGGTAGGCCCGGGCCTATGGGCACAAGCTCCCAGGGGACGCACGGCCGAGAGAAAAAAAATATCTAGAAGTAAAAATAAATAGCCATAACTTAACATATTTTTTGAATTGATTACAAAAAAATCATTCTGATTTTGAAGTTCATTGGAACAAATAATTGTTGGTAAAGTTAAACTATTTTTCAACATTACGCATCAACTTCGTTACAACATTGATCACAAACACGGGAGAACTGGCTGTAGGGATGTCGTCGAGTGGTACGCATCAAACACACTAAAATTGATGCTCACTATTTAAATAATACATAAAATTACTAAAAGTGTTTTAAGACTGCATTTTGTTAAGCCCAGAACCAAGTAAATTACTCAATAAACTTGCTGCAATGATAAAATTGCATCGTGGAGTGGTGTTTAAGCAATTAACATATAGGCCTGACATAATTTTTTAATAAAGGTTTTTGGGGAAGTAACTTTAACCAGGCTAGAGGACGGAAAACATTGGGCCTAGGGACGCCAAAATGCTAAATCCGGCCCTGGGTGATACCTATACCTTGACGATTAAGCGAAACCATCGCGGCGGCGCCCCTCTGCTCCGGCGCCTCTGACAGGGGCTATCCCTGCCGCCACTACTGGTCCTTACTATTCTTGTTTGAATTTCGGCTAATATTCACCCATTGGTTACACGAGTTATACATTTTTATATTACTTCATTTGTATTTAAAATATTCCTGTTTCGCAGCACATTGGTCTACTGATAAGCAAGGCAACTCAAACTATTTTGGTTATCTTAAATAACAAAAATAAACGGTACAAGGAACTATCACATACTTTCTCACAAACACATTTAAATTATTAAACAGATTCACTGTGACTTGTAGGGTGGGGTAGGAGAGATGATTTTTTAAAGTAGTAGATTAACTAATAAATATTATTATTATTATCTACAGAGAAAACTCTATTCGATCGATTTCGAACAAATTTGCACCACACACGTCACTTAGGCCTGTATAGATGCACGAAAAAAGGTTTTGAAAAATTTTGAAAAACAACCCCCTTTCAGTCAGTTATCCCCCAATTTCAAAAATCCCCAAAAGTCAGTTATTATTATTATTATTAGCTAAACGAGAATTTTTAGAAAGATGCGGTTTTTTGCATATGGTAGGGTACATTAAAGGCTACAAACAAGTCAAATTTTATCAAAATCGTTAGAGCGGTTTTTTTGTAAAAAAATCATAACTGTTTTTTCGGGGTTTTTTTACAAAAAAGGGGGTTATTTTTCAAAATGTTTCATAATTGTTTTTCGTGCATCTATACAGGCCTACTGGACATGTCTGGTGCAAATTTATTTGAAATCGATCGAATAGTTTTCGCCATTTTGCCAAAAAAACCCCAAAAATCAGTTATTATTATTAGCTAAACGAGAATTTTTAGAAAGATGCGGTTTTTTGCACATGGTAGGGTACATTAAAGGCTACAAATAAGCCAAATTTTATCAAAATCATTAGAGCGGTTTTTTTATAAAAAAATAATAACTGTTTTTTCGGGGTTTTTTTACAAAAAAGGGGGTTATTTTTCAAAAGTTTTCATAATTGTTTTTTGTGCATCTATACAGGCCTACTTGACATGTCTGGTGCAAATTTGTTTGAAATAGATCGAATAGTTTTTGCCATTTCGCCAAAAAACCCCCCCAAAATCAGTTATTATTATTATTATTAGCTAAATGAGAATTTTTAGAAGGATGCGGTTTTTTGCATATGGTAGGGTACATTAAAGGCTACAAATAAGCCAAATTTGATCAAAATCGTTAGAGCGGTTTTTTTATAAAAAAATAATAACTGTTTTTTGGGGTTTTTTTTTGCGAAAAAAGGGTTGTTTTTTTAAAAAATTTCAAAACCGTTTTTCGTCCATCTATACAGGCCTACTTAACATGTCCGGTGCAAATTTGTTTGAAATCGATCGAATAGTTTTCGCTCTATCTTTGTATACATACATACAGACATTTTGTAAAAACCACTTTTTTGGACTCAGGGGGTCCCAAAACGGATATATCCACAAAAATCTCAACATCGATTTTTTTGCGATCACTATACTTTCTCTATACTATAGTATAGTGAGAAAGTAAAAGTGCAAACATTTTTAGTGCCACCATTTTGGTTAAAATATTTTGAAAAAATTGTTTCTTATTGCGTTGTCAAGCCCAAATGTCTAACTAGACCAACATTGAAACAATCAGATCACATTGAAGCACCCGCGTAAAGGCTATCTCACCAATAAGTTATCATCTATTAAAACTTGTATACAGTTAAACTTGGTTATAGCGTCAACGAAGGGACCGATCAAATGTTGACGCTGCGACAGAGTGATGTTATAAAGATGTACCAACAGGAAATCATATTTTTGTTACTTTGAGTGAAAGGACAAACAACTATACAGTATTACTATTATTGGCAACATTATTCATGACAAAAAGAAAAACACTATACTTTTCTTTAAATGTACAGTAGGGTCCCGATAATTGGAGCTGAGGTCACCTAGAATTATAAATTATTTAAAATTGGTTAATGTGTAAAGTTTTAATGAGTAAATACATGTAATGTGTATTAACCCTAGAACTGGCATCGTTAACGCTAAAATTGAAAAGCCTGTTAATAGCGTTTTGCAAGCATATTTTAAAAAAATTCGCCAAAAATAGTAAATGAACCCCAATCCAAAAGTGTTCAATAGCTTTTTTGTAGAAGAAACTTCAAAGAATTCAAATATGCCACTAAAAATTAGTTTCTTTTGAAATTGTAAAAGTTATTAGCTCAAGAAACAAAAAATGTTCAGTAACGAAAGGAAAAAATTCAACTTTACGCCTACATAACAAGTAGTAAACATTTTTTGTATTTTTTCGTCAGCGTAAAAAAGTTTCGTAATTTAGTTGTAAATAGAACTGTATAAAAACATTTATCAATTTCAAATTTCTTATTTTGAAAAACACAGTTTTTATGTTCCAAATACACTACGCTAACAACACTAGGACTAGATTAAAACTTAATTTACTTATACTGTATATGCTTTGCCCAAAAAAGAAATATTATTATAACAAAGTGTAGAGGATAAATCAAAGAAAAGAACGGTATACTTGTCTTTCCTTAGTTCACAAAAGTGTTTGAATTATCTTTATTTGAATAACAAAATGACATCAATCTAATGAAACGTCGCCGGTCGATGCCGTGGGAGCGACAAATGCTGGCCGGTCTCGTCAGACTGTCCTAATTATGTACTTTCACTGCTATCTAGACAAACAAAAAAACTGGTTATTTCTAGTTAAATTCCCACCGTTAAAAATATCAAACGATTCTCTACAAAATGGTATCAAGAAATCTGTAAAAACATATGGCATTGTAGGCGTTATCTCTGTTGACAAATGGGCTGTTTCATTGGTTGAAAAACTGTCCAATCGCAAGGGTTTACAAAAATCTTTTGAATTAATCCTGTAAAATAGTGACATCTGATTGGAAGGCACTATTAGAAAGATAAAATCTTGACGAATCCAATGGTAGCTTTATAATCTCGATAGAAATACTTCTGTAGATGGTGTTGCCCATTGAAGAAGTGGGAAATAACAGGACAATTGTATGTAGATTCGCATGCGGAAATAGCTGTAGCCCGATATGCATATTTTAAAACGATGATTACGTATGTAAATATACTTTGTACGAAAAAGTTGTAAATACAAAAATTAAAGTTTAATTCATTTCCTTTCCTATGGTGCCAGTTTTATTACGATTGGATGATATTAAGTGGATTAAATTATCGATTATGCAAATATATGCAAATTCTCGCTAAGGTTCGAGCGGGTTGCATTTGGGCCCGAGAGACTGCAGTCTGCCACTTACAGTCTGTCTAAAACTACTAAAATTACAGTACGTAATAAAACGTTAACTTTCTGTATTAAAAAACACGCAACAATTTTAAAGTGCCAACATTACTGTGGGGGGGGGGGGACAACTGTCATCACAACTACTTAAATGTCTTGCCAGACTATACGATTGAGTCTCGCCACGCTTTTCTATTGTCCGAGCAAGGTTATGGTTTTAGTTACACACAGCACACAACTGTCTCCGCATACTTTGTGAATTGTTCCTTTGGAGGGGGGAGGAGAGTTAGCATGTTGCTTGTAGTGGAACCCCGCCCCCCTCTACCGACTTTGATGGGACCCGCCGGAGGTTTTACGTGTGAAAAAAAAATATGTAGATTGTTTATTTCACAGCTTGATCTGAGGAGGAAGAAAATAGGCGGCCCGATATCAAAAGAAAATGGGAATTCTAATATTTTTCGAGTTGTGAGAAAACTGAATTTCAAAGTTTGACATTGATATTTTGTAGATTTATGATGTTATAACCGAATGGTTAAAATATTTATTGACGCTGAAACAGGGCTTTATAATAATGTAAAAGATAACGATTTGACCGGACCTAAAAAAAATGACGCTATGTCCGTGTTGACGCATTAGTCGAGGCCGTTACAACCAAGTTCAACTGTATATCGTTACTCGTGCCTAAGCTGTGCTGATATTTACTTTGCATTAATTTAATGGGGTCATTCCAGCAGATTTGATAGGTCAAATAAAATTTGCTCTTGGTGTGAGGTATTCATAGAGATGATATAGTTAGTTATCTCCTTTTACTATGTTTACAGAGTTGTCTAACCTTCTGCATCTTCTACCATACAGGATCAAACAATTTTATATTGGCTTTCTGATATAATGTTATTAGCGAATTTCCATAGGAAAAATGAGCTATTGCAGTGGCCCTTATGGTAAGACCCAAAGTCTGGAGTAGCAAATGAGCACCGATCATGGTCCCTAGAACACGTTTTGGGGTGTCATTAAAATTCATATATATGTATATATATGTACCGGTATATATATATATATATATTTAAGTCCGATTTTAAATGTATTTTTTTCCGATTTTAAGTCCGATTTGGTTTAAATTTGGTACACGTGTTGGTTGTCTATGTCGCTCGGACGAGTTCGTTAGCCAAAAAAATCCAATAACCGCCGTTTTTTGACAGGAAGTAACTATTTTTTGAGATTTTTCCTACAAGAATGAAATTTTTTTAGAGTTTTTTCTAAAAATATAAATGTAGGATGTTATTCTGCACATTTTTTTTTTACGCAACCTTATAGCTCGCTTGGTTCCCCCAAAATCGATCAAAACGTAAAATACCATAAAAGTACCCGGTTCGAAGCCAAGTGGTGAAAACTCGCGAGGCCACTAGGCGCAAACAAATTCTACTAATATATTGCATACACACAGACAGCTGTTCAACGCCTTCGTGAGTAGACCTATTTCCCAAATTGTTGGTTGAAACCCTAAAACATAGGCATATAAACTTAATTTTGGAAATTTGCTCAACTCACTTCAGCGGTGCAGCTGCGTGGTTGAATTATTATGATTTTTATTTAGTTTTAGATTTTTTTCAATTTCTTCGTAGGAATCTTTCTAGCAGCTAGTTTTTATTTTCTAGTTTTATAAAATATGTTTTTGATCATCTCAAAGTTATTAATTTGGTTAAGATTTGATTTGTTTTATTCAATTGAAAATTGTAATTATTTTAGTCCTTATATTAATTAATATATTTGTAGATATGGCTCATATAAAATTCAAATTAATTATTTACTTACAAAAGTCTTCGGACGCCTTTTGTTTTACTCATAGCATCAAACTTTCACTTTTGAGGACAATTTTTGTTGATTCAATATTTAGATAGATTTATCTGTTTGACTTAACTTTGCTTTGATTTGTCATTTAACACTTGATTTTGAAATTATGTTACGTGTTATGTGTTACCCATGTAATAAAAAATATTAATACAGTAGAATCCCGCTATTCCTAAAATCCGCCTATTCCGAACAGAGTTCAGAAAAAATACCGATTTTTTAAACGTAAGATCAGGAGAAATTAAAAAGACGTTAAAAAAAGTACATTTTATTGTTATACAAATAGAGACATACATAGAACCTAAGTTTGATGGAAATGCCTGCAACCAAATTGGAATGAAAGCTGGTTTTGTTCCTTCAAGTTTTCCATCTGCTTTGCGGGAAAGAAGTTACCGCAACAAGCATCCGGTAAAAAGGATACCGGGTCCATCAGAAAGAAGGAAGGATTAGATACAACAGCTAGGCACTAGTAGTGTTGTTACCACCTGCCAGTTACGTTCATCCGTTTTCTCCTCCGTTTTCGTTATCACGAACGAATTTGATATTTTTCTCAATCTTTCTTTAAGACGATGCGGTCCTAACGCACAGACTGCGGGATGACAAAACGGACAGTTTGAACAGCCTATTCCTTCCCTGCCGTTTTTAGAAGAAAACAGAATCGTAACGCAACGGAAGGAAAAAAACGGATGGTGTAAACCTACTAGCCCAGTCAACGAATGCCCAAAAGGGGGGTCTAGAAGGAAAGTCAATAAGCGGAAAGACCAACTATGGTATATTGTTTGGGATACCTTGTAGTGTAACATACTAAAAGTCCTTGACCCTAGGGGTGGCGGAAGAGGGGGAGAGGTGGGTTGAAGGTCCCATTTTTTGATTTTTTTGCATATATCTCAGGGTTGGTGCTACAAAAAATATATTTGTATACAAAATTAAAGCTGACAAAATTCTCTATATTTTTCATACATATAGTATTTTTGCTATCTGTAACCGTTAATGAGATATACGCTCTCGAAAATCGGTAATTTAAAAAAAAAAAATTTCTTCGCATTATAATACTTTATTATTTGTTCCCTATGCAGTCTACCCATGTGAGCTCTCTCCAGTTCTTATCTCGCTGTAGTTGAGTTATGTAAGCATTTGTAGAAAGTCAAATTATTATGTATTTCGCCTCAGTATATTATTTTATGTTATTATTACTATTATGTCGCTATGTCAACACAAACATGTTTTGTTTCTCGCTTTAGTTGAGTTAGTTTATATAATGTCCGTAATAAGTCGAATTATTGGAATTTTCACCTTTATATTTCATTATTAATATATCCGGTATATTTTATTAGTATTATTTGCGGTATATTTTATTTTTATATATAAATAAAAGTTATATTATATCCGGTATATTTTATTATTATTATATCGCAATGTCGGTGCAAACGTATTTTGTTTGTGAAGAGAACTGGTACGAAAGTGGTGGGAAAGTGTCCTGTGTGAATGCAAAAGTAAATAGCTTCACTGATAAGTGCCACTTTACAAAGAAATGATGGAAAAAGCTCCAACCTTGTAGGTTTGACATCCCTCAAAGTTCATTCCACATGCAGAAAAAAATTATACATGAGCCGAAAGAATTGCAGCTTATGTGAAGAAACAGGCCCCTGTTTTGAAACAGCCATTGATAAGTCAACAGATTCACAGGTCGTTGTCATTGGAGAGGACGCAGACCTCATAGTCCTTCTGATTGTGCTAATCCCCAAAGACCAATAAATCAAAATTATGAAACTGGGCTGAGGAAAGGTGCCAACCAGTCAGTATTTCCACCACTGAATTACAGGAGCTCAAGGTATTATGCTCATCCATGCTTTCACAGGATGTGATATTATAACAGCAGCATTCATAAAGAGCAAACTTGCATTTGCCAAACTGTTCAAGAAGGATGCAGATGTAGCATATGCTGCTGAAGTCTTTAACAATCTTTCAGTCACTCATAAGCAGATTCCAGACAGGACTATACACTAAGGCGACGTCAAGAACATTTGCCGCGTCTAGGTCTGATATGAGTTCAGTTTGAGCGTTCACCTCCTCCTCGCTTTCCTCCGAGCTGTATAGAACTAACACTAGCAGATGTCCCCGCACTTAATTTACGCCTTAACAAGTCAATACGTTGATATTATTCATGAAATCCGTCTATTCCGAATTCCCGCTAAACCGAACAGTGTTCGGTCCCAATTAGTTCGGAATAGTGGGACTCTACTGTACACTTAAGTTTTCTGGTTGGAGCCTCTTATTGTTAATTGTTTTGATTGATCAATGTTGACAGTTTGAATTTCTTTAAAGTGATGTTTTTTTATTTGTTGATATCTGCACTGGATACTTATTGAATGTTCTTATTCCATTACACCGTAGTGTTCTCTGAGATGAAATCCCACGTTTTTATGAAATAATAACTTGCCCTGCAGTAATAGACTAAGTATATTTTAATATGTATTCATTTGGTTACAGTTCTTCAATATGAACCAAATCATGCCACTGCCAAGGAGTTTTATCCATTAATCTTGGAGAAAATAATTCAAGGTAAATTAAATAATTACATTGTTTTAACATGTAAAATACTTTTTATATGGGGAGATTATTTTTTATAAAATTAAATTGGGCAGAGTTCCAAAACTATTTGTCTATAACAATTAAAATTGTATACAAATAAAAAAGGTGTAGTTTTATTTTAGGCCTAATACATAAGAGCTTATCATTGTTGTTAATTTCGTGTAAAATTTAAGATATCTTTCAATGTAACTGAGAAAATACATTAAAAAATTGTTGGCTGAGAAGCATTCTGTTGCATTATCTGTCGAGCCTGGGTTACAGGGAGAGTGAGGATTGCTAAATGCGATAAAAATTAATATGGGGCAAAGGTGTGTTCGATCAGCTGAGGCTTCCATTCATCACTCGACGTACAGAAATCTTTGTTTTCAGTTAAAAGACAGGGCATATTTTATTAATGATACTAACGTAAATATAATTAGACGGGTTTTTAAATGTCGAGGGGAATTGCTTCATCTGAATTATAAACCGTGGATAAAAAATACAAATTGTAATTGCTCACTGTGCAATCTAGAAGAAATTGAAAATGTTTTTCACTTTGTGGCTAGGTGTCCAATTTTGAGAGAGATAAGAATAGGATGGGTTTAATTTGCCGGAGTTAACTAGGGATAAGTACAGTACTTAGGTTATTTAAATGGTGAGGATTGGGTGCGGCTTGCAGGATATCTGAGGCAGGCATGGCGGTACAGGTGGAATTTGATTAGGGAATTTAACTATTAAATTGCAGGTTTATGATCTTTGCTTTTGTTTTGTTTTTGGGGGATGTGGGTTTACATTTGAAATAGGTGCATAATTTGTGTTGGGTATCTTTGCAATTATCATTATTATTATTATTTAAGCTACTTTTACAATTATTTAAGTTACTTTTGTAAATTTAAATTAAGTATTTGTGTGTGCTAAATGCTCAGTTGTCAAAGTAGCCCAGTCAATAAATGTTTTTTGTCACAACTAATTAGAGGAAAGCTGAATTTTTTATATATGATAGACCCTTATGAGACTCGGACCACTGGAGCGGCATGCAAGCTCTATCTTTGATGACGTCCCAAGAGCAAGCGATATATTTAAACAAGTATTAGCCACATCATATTAAAGCTAAAGATACATACTACAAGTTTTATTTGTACAATTTTTGTGTATTTTAAATAATTTAAAAAATATAGTTAATAAAGTAAATTTATATGCTTTGAGAAACCATTTTTTTGGTGTTTGTTGTTTAATAGCTCCCTTAATATTAAATTTAACGAAAAATTTATAAGAACAAAATATGTTTAATATGTATTAAGGAACAAATGTACAAAAAATTAATTCGCTATGATGAGTATTAACGAACTTGTAAGCAATCTAGAGAAACTCTGCATTTGTACGCTTCAAGGAGGAGTGGAGGGAGGAGAAGCGGAGACTTTTGAGAAAATACATGTCTCATAAGGGCCTATTCACATATAAAAAAACTCAGCTTTCCCCTGATTAGTTGCGACAAAAAACCTTTATTGACTGGGCTAAAGGTAGTGTGCCAACTGGGCAGACGGTCTTATGATCATTGCCCGCTTAATGCGAGCAAATTGTGTTAGTATTTTTGTTTCAAAATAAAAGCATTTTTTTATTCATTCATTCATTAAAAAATTTATCTTTAGTTTTTGTTGGATTGAGAAAATAATGCAAACATTCCCCATAAATTTAGAAGCATGAGGGGTGAGGGTGAGGTGGTAGTGCGGTCGTGCTGATGTTGCAAGAGGGGGAGGGGGTGACAAAATACTGTCCTGGCAACGCCACTTGTACAAAGTACAAACATAATAACAATATCACTCCTTTTTATTGTAACACAACTTTTCCACCATTTTAAGAGAGCTTTGAAATTTTTACAGCATCCGCAGAAGCAGAAAGCAAAGAAGAAAAAGATTCTAGCGATAGTGATTCAAGCGATGATAACAGTGAGTCCGAATCGGAAGAGCAGAACGAATCCTCGTCTTCGTCGTCCTCAAGCGGCGACGAAGAAGAAGGAAAGAAACCAACCGATTCCGACGCAACGACCGCGAGCTATTCCAGTCTGGAAGACGAAGAGGCGGATAACACGCAGGCGACCGTCAACACAAACGCACAAGACGATAACGCGTTCTTACATCCGGAGAACGGTAATAAAGAATTGAATTCCGATTCAGAATCTCCAACAGAGCCGGTCAGTCAACAACAATTAGCGGTACGACTAAGGGCTAAGGTGTTGCCTATCAGGCTGTAAATACAACGGGCTAACATATCCTTACATGTGTCTATTATACTAAATAATTAAATGTGTAGTCTTTAGACTAAAGGAAAAGTAAGGTTTCATGTTACGATGTGCCTGGTCAGTTTCAGTTAGTTTAAGAATTGTTTTCACCCTGACCTATCTGATTCTCCGGAAATATTTTCTATGAGTTGGATCGAACTCTTTGTTGCTGAAGCAGATCCGTACTACTATCAAATTGTGAAAACTTTAAGAGCTTTCATTATGCGAGAAGATGTTTTGTTTCCTGACCTAGTACTGGGGAACTCTAGTAAAAACGATAGCACTGCAGAGTGAACTAATGAAGACATCAACGACCCACATGTGTTTTAACATGAAATTATTCAGGTTGTACGAGATGAACTGCTCCTTGTCTTTATTGGACTTTACGTTTTGAAAGTATAAAAAGGCAATTAAACATCCACCACAGTCACCTAAACATTTATTGGTTCTAAAATTAATTGTTTTCAATAGATCTGAGAATAAACTACATTAGGATAATAGTGTTTTTGTCTAATTTATCATTAGCGAATGAGTATTAGCCATATGAAACAAATACTAGAGGATATTGTACTACCAGTATTCTAGACAGGGTTTTACTAAATGGAGATGTTATAAGAAATTATTTTTATACTGAATGTTGTCACTTTAAATGTTACAAGTACTGGGATTTTCTGAACATGTTCACACTTTCATGTTAACCGAATGTTTTGTTTATTTATCTTGACCAATTTTGAATTGGAATATTTTTAACCCTTTGCGCTCAAAAGGCCACTACCAGTGGCCACATCCGACTCATAGATAACTCGTATTATTTCCCATGGGCTTAGTCCTCTCTGTTCGCAAGGCCACCAAGGGTGGCCGCTCTTTCGTCGGCATGTACTTGGCTACCATTTTGACTGGACGGCATCACCAGCTCGAAATTGTTTTTGTTGAATTCACTTGACAAGTAGGTTAGAGTAAAAGTGAATATTTTATAAATAAGCTCTGTTTAATGACAACTATAACTTATTTGAAATAGAAAACACGGTGTTGCTTAATATTTTAAACCTCATAAAGACGTTATATTTATATTATATAAATAACATATGAAAACCAAAGTGGGGTACAACCAATAGTCATGTTCTTAAATGACAAACTACAATATAGAAAATGTTTTGAAATTGTACAAACCTACATTATAACTTAATTAATTTAAATGATCCATTTTCGTAACTTTATAATTACCAACCATTTATCACAACACTAAAAACGACTAGTAAAGCACTTAGTGAGGTTATATTATTGAGCTCAACACAGTTGTTATAAAAGGAGGGAAAGTAATCGTGCGTTGTTCACATAGTTCAATAGTTTCTCTACAGATTTCAGCACGTTACACAGAAAATAATATGATTTTGTAAAAACAAATAGGTTTCCATAGATACATAATGCTATGTCCACTCACGGTGGCCATGCGAGTGTTCGCTGGATTTTGTATTGGGCACTCTGAGTGGCCATAGGAGCTGGGAGGGACGATACTGTGAAAACAATTCCAAGCTGATACAGAAAATGGCGTGACCACTCCCAGTGGCCGAACGACTCCAGAGGAAGTTTTTTGAAAACGCTCTTCGAGCGCAAAAGGTTAAGGGCAAAGACTTGTTTTAATAATTACTTAAATGAATCTTAAACACATTTATTAAGAAAAGCTTATCGCTTGAGAAAATAAAGCTTCAGATAAGCACCACAAGATTACAGTACAAGTAAACAGATATACTGTATCAATTGTTTTGCTCTATTTAAACAATGAAGAAGGATTTTGGTTGGATTTTGGTCATAAGTCGTTTGTAGTTTCCGTATTTGTTGAATTATTTTACTTTAACAAGACATCTTACGTTATTTTCGTCCCAATATGTATTGTTTAGGATAGTATAGAGTAGGTGGGGGTAAGAGTACGCAGTGCCTATTTTAGCAGTTACTTGAGTGTGACGTCGTCTTCTCCCACCTCGGCGCACTTGTCTCTCGGCCCTCAGTTGAGGTGTAGAACTTGGACCTGGTTGGATGTATTTCACGAGAGAAAATGTCGAAAGTCACTTTTTCATGGTTCTGATCTAATATTTTCGTAAGTTTAGTTGAGTTGTTGTTCAAATCCTATCAGAGTTATATTTTTTCCAAATTTACCATCAAAAGTGATACCTTTAAGTACGCTGTGGGATAACAGTACGCAAAAAAGGGTTGAAATAATCGCTTTATGTCGACTAATAGTCAAAGGCAATTCTTGAAATTTGGATTGGATGTGCCCAAGATGTTTAACTAAAAGCTAAAAATTCAACAATCCAAATATTGATGCATGGTTCTGATATATTAAAAAAAACCAAAACTGTGTACTCTTACCCCCACCTTGTTTAGGTCGCCTGGTGCATGGGTATGGTTAGGGCTCGGTATATCATGCTATTGTATGCTGTTTGATTGTGGATGGTTCAAGGATTTGTTTATAGTATGGCTGGTTTGTGTTGGCTTTCTATATATTTTAAAGTTGTGTTTGTTATTTATTTTTGAGATGGTTAGGTCTAACAAATTGATGCTATTGATGCTATTTCTGAAGTGAACTTGAGGCTTAGGTGAATTTCAAGTTAAATGTGCGAGCTGTGGGTTTGGGTTTTAGTTGCTGACAGGTTACAAAATCAGGTGGATGTAAATGCAAATAATTATAATTTATCTTGTGAAATAATCACCAAAAAGAACAAACAAATTTAAAAGTGAATGTTACGTTTCACTCAGGGGTTTACTGGTACCGGAACGCCGTTCCGGTACATCTATTTATTAATTTTGTTTACGTTTTGTTTTAACATTGCACTGGACCATCCACTCCTCCCAATCATACTCATTTAACACTCGGTTCAGAATTTCACGTCCGACAATCGCTTTTTCTCGGTAGGATGAAATGCATTTACGCAAACCGCCAATCGAGAAACCTCAAAATATCCCCACACTACAGTGCGTTGCGACTATGCTAGCCAACTGCAGTAAATTTTCCCACATTGTCTCACTACTCGGAATCAAAATGGGACAACTTAGGAGCACCAGATACCCTTTTACCAGCCTCGCGACACGCCTTTGATGTTCGGCGAGTGCTGCGAACGACTACAAATAAGTGACCGAAGATTCAGAATCGGGACAGCCAAAAAGTTTAAAAACCAACAATGTTTAAACGTTTATGTTATTAATTTTTTCGGCATGATGACGTTATTGTAATCGAAATAAGAACAAACATGATGTAATTTGAACCACATTTAGTGATTAATATTTATCGAATACCTCATTCAGTTTCACTATTAATTAATTATTTTAAAATAATTATCCCAAATGAGAGTACACTACGGAATATATACAAACAATGGCTATACACTGACAAACGCCGTCACAAATACAAGGTCAAAAATCGCCCAGAAAGAGTAAAATATTTAAAAGTTTGTACCTGAACACCGGCCGCACGGCGATTTAGTAGGTTAGGCGGTACCAGCGACCACAGAATTAAATAGACTGGTCATGCCATAAGCCTGACATTGTGGGAATTGAAGCTAGGTCGACCATCTTGTGTGAGGATAGAAATGTCGAGCGGGCCTAGAGAGGAGTGAAATTTTCAGTGCGCCCTATTCATTTACACCGTGGTTTCAATAGCTGAAAACCCTAAAAAATCTTTGAAATTTGACAAACTTACAGTTTAGTAGTGTGGGATGCTAATGGTGTGTTCACAATTTGAAAATAAAAATGTTTTAGCACTTTAAAAATCGAATAAAGTTCAAACTTTTTTATACTTTTTAATTCGTGACATCAAAACGTTGCATTGCGAGAATTGTTTTTGTTTCTAGGGCAGGTGCGACATGTAAGCGAGAGAAATGTAGCTGAAAAGCTACATTTTCCGAAAAGTATTTTTTGAAAAAATTAGCTACGTAGTTTCTATCATACAACAGTTAGAACACGAGTTTCGTTTCACGGGTAATGTGGCAACATGTTTTTCTTGATATACATAAAATGTGTATAGGTTTACAATCTTTTACAAAGGATTTATATTTCTTATAAAGGCTATTGACTAAATAAGAGACATTTTGCCAAGTTTTTGCTTAAAATAGTCTGCCTCTCAAATTTGCAATGTGCTATATACAAGTACAAAAATAATTACATATACATGTGTGTAACTATTCTTATGAAAGTAAGCGTATTATCTGTACCCTTAAACTCACCAAAGGTAAATAAACAAGAGATTTAAAAAAGAAAATTAAAAAAAAAATCCTGCGCCCCTTTCCGTCACTTCCGGCAGCGTTCCGGTACTGGAAAAATTACGCGTAAACCCCTGTCACTAATACAAACAAATAGTATAATCATTGATCACGTATTAACATAGTGAACTATTTCTCACTACAATTAAGAATAATCATTTAAATCTGTGCAGAAGTTATGGAATAATCACAGAAAAACTCGGTGAAACCTTATTTAATAACGATAAATACGAAATCATGGAACTGTACAGGATATTCTTGAAGACAGCACCCAAGATGTTATTAGTTACAGTATACAATTATCTATAATGTAAATGTGCGTTTGTTCAAAATCGATAATTTCCGAAAGTTCTTCACTGATTGTTTTGAAATTTTGACACAAATTTTCATTTGAATACAACCGTATTTTTATATACTTTTTGAAAAACTAAAGCATCTATTGTACATAAAAACAACAACAAAAACACTCAATATTTAACAAAAATATAAGCACCATTACACATGTTTACTGACTATAATAATAACAGTAGTTAGTTAATATTTCCAATATCAGCTGATTTCAAACTTAAAACAATTTGTACCGGTATTTGTATTTCTAAGTTCTAAGGTAGGTTCTTGTGAACAACGACATCTGTTGAAGTAAAAACAACACACACTATACTAAATATTTGACAGCAATGGTAGTGCCATCTATTCTAATATTATAAAGAGGTAAAATTTGTTTGTTTGTATGTAGGGGGTAATCTCTGGAACTATTGAACCGATTGAAAAATATTTTTACTAATAAAGAGCTACACTATCCCTGAGCAACATGGGCTATAATTCATTTTGATGAAAACATTTTAAATTTCAATATTTGTAAATTTAGTCGGAAAAAATTTTGAGGTTAGGCCTAGACTGATAAACCAACACATGTATTTACATTTATTACCATAGCAACCAATTGAATAAAATAACAGATAAAGCAATTATTTGTATTTCTAACTTTTAGGTTAGGTTTTTATTAAAGTGCTGTATGTATCTGAGCCTCGCTGGTTCTTTTATCCTTTATTATAACTGCTGTTATAAAATATACGAAATAATTTGATTTGAACATTTAACATTATTTACCATATTAGCTTTGGAGTTATTATTAATCCTATCCCTTATTATAAAGAAAACAAAACATGATTATATGTATAGAAGGTTCCAACGGGGTTGGCGAGCGGGGGTTTCCCCTAGTTTTTAATAAAATATTCCATTTTTGATAAATGATTATGTTCAGTGATGTTTCAGTGAATCCCAAATTTACTAAAATAATATATTTGATGTTCTATGTCTTTTCTGCTTTTAAATCTTTGTGTCTTATATCTCTGATAAACAAGCAGATAAATACTGTATTGATGTTTTATACCTTTATCAAGGTAGTAAGTGATTACCTTACATATCTAGCTGGATCCTTGTAAACTTGTTAAATAGGAAATGGGTTAGTTTAGCATTTAACTACAAAAGTTATTATAAAATACACTTTGAGCTGGACGGGTGAGAAGGAATTTATATTTAAAAAAAATAAAAATAACACTATTCTCACTCATATACCAACGCGTTATAATCTGTCAGTTGTAGCTCATGTATCACTGAGGATGACGACTTTGTTGTTGAAACGAGTTTGGTAACTAAACGTATATGAGTGAGAATAGTGTTATTATTATTTTTAAATACAAAAGTTACTTAGTTTTCCCCGGCATAGTTTGACTATTACCAGGGGCGGTCTGAGGTATAAGCAAAATACGCGGCCGCGGGGGGCGCTGCGACAAGGTGGGTGTTGATGGCGCCCTCCGCAACATGGGAGTCCGCAGTAAACATTGTGAATAAAGTTTACGACAAGAGAAAGCAAAACCAAAAACACAAACTATTTGGCATAAAAAAGTTAGTTTTTGTTTTGTCGGTTTTGCCTCCAAGAAAACCGAAACATTGTCCTTCATAACCAGGCGTGGTTACATAGACACTTTCCCCAACATTTTTGTTGCACTGCGAATATTATTGACTCTCCCAGTCTCAGTTGCCAGCTGGGAAAGAAGCTTCTCCAAGTTAAAACTCATCAAATAGTACATTAAGTTACAAGCCCGGTAAATTTGGTTTTTCCGTGCGAGCATGATAGTTCACACGCGAGGTGCATCTGAGTGCGGGATTTTCATGCAAGCACAGAAAAACTCACCAGGCGTGTTAGACATTTTTCACTATACTACACCGAAAAAGTAACATACTTTGAATCTAAACATCTTTTTATAAAAAAAAAACAAACAAAACAATTCAAACTTGTTTGATTTTTCTGTTACATTTCCATTGACAAAATCAATCAGCTGTTAACATAAAACTAATATGTTTACTCTTATTTGTAAAATCAGCTGGTGCACGGTAAATTTACGGTGTAGTACACAGAAAATAAGGACTTACGTGTCTATGAACAGTATAGAAAACAGCTGTTTTCGAATGAATACATATTTATGTTCCTGACGTTCAGAAACACTTGAGTGTGCTGGCAACATTGGCAATTGAGAATTAATTGTCAAATGAAGTGTACACTGACTTGCTCTTTTTTTCAAAAGTAAAAGCCAGGAAAATTCACTTTTAATTACAGGATATTCTTAGTTTGATTCTAAAGATAAGATTTTTATAATTTTATTGCAGTTGAATATCATTATGATAACCCGTAAATTGTAATGTAATTATAATTCTTGTTTGCAAGGTTTTGTGTGTTGTAATAAGTTTTACCTTTCAAATTTGGTAAAAATGCTCTGATTGGTCAGTTGAGCTATGAGGGGGTAGGAGAGAGGGGGAGGGGCGCTAAAAAGTGGTTTGCTTACGCTTGTAAAATACCTAGGGCCGCCCCTGACAATTACAATAAAACTAGGTTTATCGTGTAAAATGTATTATGTTGTTGAAAATAGTCATATGATCATCTTTAATTAAAAACAAAAATGGTGACACAAAAATTGTCATGTCTGCCTGTTCGTATGTCTTAGCAGAACAATGGACATTATGGAACAAGGTCTATGTTTAACATGGATATAGTTTTAGTAATTACACATACGATGCTTGACATATTTTGTCTAACTGTTCCAATACATGAAAACAAAAAACATTGAGTTTGGTAAGCTTGAATCTATCTGAATGTAGCAAAACAGTATTTTAAATTACAATTGGTAATCTAGAGCAGTGTTTTTCAATCTGTGAGTCACAAAGTTTCATGAGGGGGTCACGGTCGCAAGCCAGGTCAAATAAAAAGCAAGTGTAGGTCATACACTACAATAAAAATACAAAAATTACAGAGGAAAGTTTATTTGTAAATGTAGGTTCTACAATCTACACTGCATTAAAAGTACAACAATAATTTCAGTGAGAAGGCTGTGCCTGTTTGTTTTTCAATAATTGGTGGAATCGTGGTTCTAGTTTTGGGATGTAAATAACCAAATCATTTTCTAATTGGAGTCTATTTCTCTTGTTGGTTTTTATGTTCATCATTAAAGAGAAAGTTAGTTCACTTAGGTTGGAAGTGGCGAATTGCACTAATAATCTCAAAGCTTCCCTTGCCAGCTCTCGGTATTCTTCTTTTCTCTTCATTCGGAAGATGTCAATTTTGACAAAAAACGAAATATGTACGATACAAGAGGTGTATAGCTGACAAAAACTTGGAGATGAAAGGCAGAGTTTTTTTCCTGTTTTTTGCCAATATCTCTGTCATCCTTTGAGCTACAGACAAAATAAAAAACTGTTGTGTTTGTCATTAACGATGTAAATTTTTTGGTAACCTAATTTTGTTGTAAATTTAGCGGTTTTTTAGATATTTGACGTTAAACATTTTAAACTCAGTTTTGAAAATATTTGGAAGAAAGCTCTGGTCTTTCGTACAGTGATTAACGGTTATGTAAAAAATAGGTGCTCCAAATTTGAGGTTTTCTATTTCAAAAAATATTAAGTATTTTGTCAAAAACAAAAAACAAAATGGCGGATAACTTGAAAAGAAAGCTTTTCTGGACCTATGTCCATATGAACAATTTTGCTTTTTTCAGGTCCCCTATCACAAGGCCGTAGCCAGGGGGGTGGTTAGGGGGTCAAAACCCCCCCTGAAATCCTGAAATTTAGTAGTAAAAATTAATACTAGATTTAAAAAGTGCAAATTAAATTATAAAATAGACAACACAACAGAGAATAAAGCAACATATTTTTAATCATTGTGCATTGCATGTAGGGTATAATACTGATATTTAGATTTACTTGATTAAACTACAACGTACAATACACATGGATGCAGTAGGTTACAGCCTTACTTTCTTGTGAGCTTGATCTTATCTAAAATAAGAGAACTATGAAGGTTCAACAAAAATACTTTACTCTAACAAAACACACAATGCATTCTGTATTGAAAATTCTTCCACCAATACGGGGATTGGCGTGCGAAGCACGCAATGCTCTGTGAATTGA
>JAGFPH010004540.1:31073-63515 GCA_018207615.1 Philaenus spumarius | reverse complement strand
GAGAAAATGCAGATAAAATGATTTCACTTTTCAAACCACATCTACAATATAAGTGAGTAAGACATATTTAAGAGCAGTTACTCTATGCCATTGTAGTTACAGCTGAGGTAATTTTGCCAAATTAAATGTTATAAACTTGAGTAGTAGTCTCTCAATGTGTCACTTTGTTTGCCTTTTAGTTTTTGATATCCAAGTATATTTTTAAAGTTTCAGTCCTTCATATTTGTTATATCATATTTGTATGATTTACAATTTTAATATTTGTATTTTTGTTTTGTTAAAATGGCTTTTCTATATTCTTTGATGTACATTGTTTAATAAACATATCTCTTATTTAAATATATGCTCATTATTTTCTTAGTAAACAACAAGGCTGTGCTGCGTAAGACTATTGTTAAACCAAAACACTTTACCTGTCTCACTGTTAATCCCACAATGTCACCTGACTCATTTTAACACACGATTGTGGAGATTTTCCTAATTTTAAATTAGAATTTAAAATGTGGTTCTCAATATTCCAGTCGGTTTGGAAAAATATCTATTTACTTATAGACCAGTCAATAGAGCAAAATAAAAGGCTAATTTTGTTATAAAATTTAAGAACAAGCGGCATCCACAGTTTGTTTAAGGGTAGCATATAGGTATGTAAAATACAAAAACTATCAGGCAATGAGCTTTTGGGCATTTTTTGTAAACAAAAATAACAATAATTTTTTACTTTTTGGAGTGTTTCGTTGATTTTATAAAATGTTTGAATGGATCCACAATAATTCCAATGGGACATTTGTAGAGAATTCAAAAACCTACAAAATGTTTTTTTTATAGACCCCAATCGGACAATTTTCCACCGAGAAAATTAGAAAAAACGCTTAAAAATTACTATTTAAAAAAAATTCACATCTTTGTTAATTTACAATATTAAGGGCATATCTTTCGGAAAATTATTGTTTATTATGTGTACTTCAAACAGGTGGGGGTACCAACAGCGGAAGAAAGCTGGATACGCGCACCCTGCCGTTATCTTCTCCTCCGCAGTTGGTTCCCCCACTACCACTGCCTCTCTTGCCGTCAGTCTCAAATTCATGCGTTTCGCGCTATTTTCGGATGTATTTTTATCATACTTTATCAACATTATTAAAAAACCGAAGATATACAAATTGTAGGTTTTAATGTATAATTTCAGCATCCGTTTGATAAATTTTAATCTGGCTACTCAGGTTAATAGGGCGCACAATGAAAGATATTGGCCTAATTTGTTTATACTGTAATTTTTGAAAAACTATTAATGTGACAAATGTCACATTCCGCCTGTTTGAAGTAGGCCTACACATAATAAACAATAATTTTCCAAAAGATCTGGCTTTAATATTGTAAATTAACAAAGATGTAAATTTTTGAAAAATAGTAACTTTTAAGAGATTTTTCTACTTTTCTCGGTGGAAAATTGTTCTATTGGGGTCTATAAAAAAACATTTTGTAGGTTTTTGAATTCTCTACAAATGTCCCATCGGAAGTATTGTGATCCATTCATAACATTTTATAAAATCAACGAAACACCCCAAAAAGTCCTAATTTATTGTTATTTTTGTTTATAAATAATGCCCAAAAGCCCTGATAGTTTTTGTATTTTACATACCTATAAGCTACCCTTAAACAAACTGTGGATGCCGCTTGCTGTTAAATTTAATAACATGCAAAAATCTCTATTGGTTGGGCTATTATTAACATGGAACTATGCAACATAAAATTTTGTACATTCACATATTCTCTAAAATGAGTGGACAATAGTAAACATGTCAATGTTATTGGTGTGTAGGCTACTTGGTTCTACTCGACTATGTGAAGTTAACCATTCACAAGGACTTCACCTGGATCCTCTGAGGTTTTTGCTGAGACGACCAAGCTGAGAGTCCACGTTATCAACATATACAAGATGTTTCAAAAAGTACTTTACAACTTTGAAAAATCATATTCAGAGAACCTACAGAGGTGATTGTAGTGTAAATTTTGTAGGGAAACACATCAAGTCTTGATTCGTGTAGTTCGCTAGTGCCGAATAGCACTGTCACGAGCGCTAGCGGCAGTTGCGTCAAAAATGGCTGCCTTCACTGGACCCGAGCGTGCTTGCTGTATGTTTTGGTTCGAAGACAACAGTTTAGCATAATTTCCGTACCAAGTGCGCTAAAGATCCTCCTAGTAGGCCTACAATTTATGAGTTTCATAAGTGTTTTGTAGAAACAGGGTGTTGGGTAAGACATAAGAAATCACCAGGTTGTCCAGGCACATCTGACGAAGTTGTTGAGCAAATGAGACAACATTATTTTGTCAACAGATCTACAAAATCGACCCAGTGTGCATCTCGCGAGCTACAAGTCCCACATACGACTGTTTGGTGAGTGTTGAAAAAACGTTTGCATTTAAAACCGTACAAATTTACGATTTTACAAGCAATAAAAGACACTGATAAGATTGCCTGTAAGAACTTCTATGGGGATATGTTGAATCGAGTGGATGAGGATGAACATTTCTTGGAGAACATAATCTTTTCTGACGAGTCGACTTTTCACTTAAGTGGCAAGGTCAACATAACTGTAGGATTTGGGCCAGTGAAAATCCACATCAAACATTGCAACATGTTTGTGATAGGCCTAAACTTAACGTTTTTTGTGCATTGAGCAAAAACAAAATTTACGACCGCTTTTTTTCCAAGAGAGAACCATCAACGGGATAGTGTACCTTGACATGTTACAACAATATTTGATACCACAGATCAATGAGGATGACGAAGAACGCAATGTTTATTTCATGCAAGATGATGCACCACCTCAGTACCTGACTGATGTCCAAGATTTTCTGAATGACCGCTTTCCAGGTCAATGGATTGGCCGTGATGCTCCAATTGCATGGCCTCCACGTTACCCAGACCTGACATCGCTAGATTTTTTCTTATGGGGATTCATCAAGGATATCGTCTATGTACCTCCTTTGCCGGCTTCTCTACCTGAGCTTAGAGCGAGAATTTATGTCATCGCTGAGCAAGTTACTCCTGCAATGCTACAGCGAGTTTGGGAGGAAATTGACTACCGATGGTTAGTGATGTAAAATACCCGGGTATTTAAAACTGTGGGTAAATACCCAATTTGGGTATATACCCGGGTACTTATGATAACTTTCAACGATATGACCGCTACGAGATTAATTGCAAACTTATTTCAAGTAAACGTATGTATTATGAACGTTCTATAGTTATTGAATGATATTATGCCTTAATATAATTAATATTATCATCCAATTAAACTAATGGGTCTATTAATGAGCAAATAAGAATATTTTTAGTAAACCAAGAGGCTACGAGGTAATTGCAAACCTATTTCAAGTAAATATATATAGTGTAAATGTTCTATAATGATTGAATGATATTTTTCCTTAATAATAGTAATTATCATTATCATCCAATTAAATTAATGGGCCTACTAATGACCAAATAAGATTAATATTAGTTAACAAAGATAAAACCCAAAACAGATGCAGAATCTAAGCCATTACTCTACAATTTAAGAATTTTGTATCAAGCAAGGGTAAAAAAGTATGCCAATTTGAGCGCTACAAATTCATTTTAATACAGAAAAGTAGGCAGTTGTAGGCTACATGTTGTTCAGTCAGAATCAGAATTTGAACTAGGGACTTCTTCTTCAGACTCAGATGATTCCTCGCTTGAAGCAATTTCCAAAGGTTGAGAATCTTTTTCGCCTTCATCTTCAAACTCTGGTCTATTGCTGGATGCAGTTGGTCTATTCATTTTTCTTTTTTCAGCAATCTCCAATTATAGGAGAGGTATGTAATTTTCGCCGCTCTCTCTGTCGTTAATCCCAAGCTGGCCCTTTTTTCTTACCCATTTTAAAATTAACCTCTTAAAAATGAAAAACTAATAGAGTTAAATGAAACCACTAGAATAATCAACAAATGAAATCAACACATATATAAAATAAAACTACAAACTAACACCATCCACCGGATCCACCAATAATTAATTGCTGACAGGTCTAAGAACAGAACAGATCAAAATGTGCTCAAAACAAAATGGACTAAATGGAGGAAGACATTATTCTACTACTCAGGGATGCCACTATTGCCACTACACATTATCCCCTGTCCACAGCTAAATATCCCTCCCTTTTTTGTTTACAATAAGATTACTAAATATTAGCACCAAAATGTTTATTCTGTTTATAAGTTATTATGACTATTTACAAACGCTCAAAAAATTTAGGGTACATTAATACTTGGACGATTAAACTTAAATTATAAATTAATTAATACCTAGCCTAATTTAAAATAAAATTACTATTCCTTCAATTGCCCTAAATTTAAAAAAAATACAGCATTATGTTTGAAATAATTAAATACTCATACTCGTAGGTCTACATATTATATTAGCTATTACTCATATGCTTGATAATAATAAATACCCATTTGTTGGGTATTTTTGTATGATATTTTTGGGGAATTGAGGGGGGGGGAGGCTTTACTCAAAAAGGTACTATATTCTCTAAATAAGGCTATTATTACTGAGTGTGTAATATGCTTAGAAATACTTAAAACACTATTTAAATCATTATTTCTCATAAATACCCTCATTTTGGGTATTTACCCACCCGCTGGGTATTTACCCGGCCCATATCACTACCGATGGTATATGTGCAGGATCACCAACGGAAGCCACATAGAGCATCTTTAGTTTAAGGTAAAAAAACTTGATGTGTTTCCCTACAAATTGACATTACAATCACCTCTGTAGGTCCTCTGAATAAATTAATATGACTTTTTGATTTTTCAAAGTTGTAAAGTACTTTTTGAAACACTCTGTATAATGGCAGAAAGTTAGTGTTTAGTAGTAAACAGTATAAAATTAAATATAGCTAAAACAATCTATATATTGCAGTTTAGAACATTAATCAAATATTTAATGTCTATTTAGAAACTATTGAAAATACAGACTCTTCAACATTCCTTGGAGAGGTAAATGATAAGACCATAATTATATGCAAGTAAACTTAATTCAGCTTACTTTGCTCTTTGTACTTCATGTGATTCCAGTTTTCTACTGTTTTAGGTCGTGCCACCCTAACTTGAGGCAGACAAAACTGACCTGCAGGGCTTATAGCCACTCGTCCTTGGCCACAACCAACCCTTTTACAATCCTATTGGCGACGCTTCCATGAACGTCCTAGTTCAATATTAAAATAAAACTAATCATAATGTGATATACTGATTCACGAGTTCATATTAAGAACAACGATGTAACAAACATTTGTTTCTGTCCCATTTCAATCGGACATCTTTTACGGTTTTAATAAAACTCTAAACAAAGTAAACCTAAAATTAAAAACTTCCTCTCACCATTTCGGAGCAAAGCTCATTTTGCAGGCTTAAGACTGCCAAAAGACGCATTATAAATAGTTTTTGTTTTTATTCATGTTATGGACAATCCGGCGAATTTCTATTTTTCTAAGGTCGTCGCATTTCTTCATTCTTGTTTGATGCCCTGCTGCTCCTCTTGGCAGTTTTTTCCCCGGTGTTGTAAGCACTTTTCCATAGTCCACTGTCTTCTTAATAAGCTCCTCCGTTGCTATGTTTGTGCCTGTTATAACCGTATGTTCATACAATTCCGTAGAGTACTCTTTGGGTTTTCAATAAGCAGATTATCAAAAACAGTTAAAATCACAGTCCGTTGTCCACTTGTTGGCGCCTTCCCATGGGTGTCAATAGTAATATACTTCTCAGCCAATATGGTCCTGTCCGGTGTCTTCGAAAACGACATCGCTGATGTGATGTAGAGTCAGAAATGACCATAACAAGTAAGAGTGTTATATTCACCCTGATATCTGGTGCGAGGATGCCGATTCTTGATAAAGACATGACGAGATTGCTTTACCGAAGGGGTAGTTTCAATAGCTGCACACTCACTTGTTCTAAATATAAGCTTGCTTGAAGTACAATATTTCTAGTATTTATAATCGGATAATTCGGTTACCCGAGAGTGCAGGTTTATGTGTTTAAAACATATAATTTATATGTTTAAACAAAGAATTTATACTTTTTATTATTATATTTTCGAACTTTTATAGAGGAAAAATATACAACTGATCATTATACCGTCACATTTTGTATTTTGTTTATAGTTTATAATTTTATTAAAACCGTAAAAGATGTCCGATTGAAATGGGACAAAAACAGAAATGTTTGTTACATTGTAGTTCTTAATATGAACTCGTGAATCAATATATCACATTATAATTAGTTTTATTAAACTAGGACGTTCATGGGAGCGTCGCTAATAGGATTGTAAAAGGGTCGGTTGCGGACGAGTGGCTAATAAACCCTGCAGGTAAGTTTGGGCTACCTCAAGGTTAGGGTGGCACGACCTATATGATAGTGTTTTATGCATATGTCTTCTGCCGCCTGAGAAATGGTGTAACCATTCGAGGTAGTAACGTAGAGCACTGCTTCCCAACCTGTCGTACGCAGAGGCCAATGCGGTGGTACGTGGTGACGTTCTAAGTACGAGTATTATATGTCGGGATTGTTTGGGCTGGTGCGTCAGCCCATCGGCAACTGTGATAGGATGGACACAAAAACTCAAACACTTCAAAAGCGCCATGAAGTTTTCGTTTTTTTTTCACACAAACTTTGAATTGAACAACTGCTTTGCAGTTGAACTGTGGCTGTGTAAGTTGGCGTATTTTCAAAGCTTAATGAGCTCAACCAAGCCCTGCAAGGAAATTATAACACTCCTTTTTGTGTTCATGACAGAGTAAGTGCTATGAAAAAGAAGCAGAACAGAAAAAGGTATCGTTGTTTCCAATACTCGAGAATTTTGTTAAAGAAAATGACCTCAAACTGAGTCCTGCACTTCTGACAGACATCAAAAGACACTGTCTTGGTTTGATTCAAAGCTAGAACCTATATTTTCCTGAAGACTTTAGCAAATATTCCTGGATCCAAAACCCGTTTGCTGATATAGAAGTGGCACCAGAAAACTTTACTGCGAAAGAAAAGGAACAGTCGTATGAACTAAATTGTGACTCAGAACTAGAGCAAACATTTTCAAAAATGTCGCTCGTGGACTTCTGGGTTGAAAGGCGTGCGGACTACGCACAAATAGCTAACAAAGCAGTTAAATCTTCACTTCCCTTCACAACTTCTTACTTGTGCGGGACAGCATTTTCTTCACTTGTGTATCTGAAGAACAAATATTGGAATAGACTTGTTAGTGTCGAAAATGATCTTTGTTTAAGACTGAGCAATCTTAGACCAGACATCCCCAAGTTGGCTTCTAATCTTCAAGCTCATTGAAGTTTTGTATTATATTTTTGTTGTATTTTCCTTACAGTATAATGTTTGTTTATTTTCAACTTACAGTATGAATTCCTTGTTGATATCAATTAATAATATATTATAACACTATAATATTGGAAAATGGGTTAGTTAGGTAAGTAAAATAATAAACATATTCCATCCATAATTACCTCCACGTGACTAAGTGGTACGCAAAATATTTTTGTCTTGTCAAGTGGTACGCCAGGAAAAAAGGTTGGGAAACACTGACGTGGAATACCTATGGAAAATTTTTCCATCATTATTTGTAATCTAACCAAACTTGCAGGGCTCCGTTTAAAGCTTTCCAGTATTTGTTTATAAAATTTTCAAATCAAATTATAGTGCAAAAAATTTGCTCCAGAAAAGAATTCATAGAACAAGATTGTTTGAAAACGTGTTCACTATTTGGATCTATAAAATTTTAAATGAATTTCCGAGTTTCTTAAAGAGTTAATAAGCTGAATTGTACAATTTAAATTTTAAGTTACCAGGCTTTGCGAGCATTTGACATGGTGAAAGAGTGCTTAGATCTGTAATGAACATTTGTGCTACCTCAACTGTAATATTTCACAACTCAAATCTGTATGTACTGCATACCAAACGTAACTTGCTTGTCGTGATTATAAACACCCACACTTGCACGAGATTGGCCCAAACCTACCTACAGTGCTTGTAACAACACCCAGGAAAAGCGGGTATGTTAACATTTTTTGTCAGGACCTGACCCCTTATTGACAAACTACTCTTGTGTGACAGCGTATTAGTAGTATGGTATCAAGATAAATTGAATCAAATTTTTTATGGTTCTCTTAATTTTATGTTCATAACCACTAACATTAAAATAGGAACTTTAATTTGGAATGGTTAAATGTAAAGAATTTTAGAAAAAATCAATTCACACTAGGTGACAAATAAATGTTAGGGTAATAATAAGAAATTAGAGAAATGTACTAAAATTACTTCTTAGATTATTAGCGAATTTCCATAGGATGTTTACAATCCTGATCATTTTGTTAGAAGTATAGAAAGAACTTGTTCGCAATTCTCTCAATTTTACTTCCACCATGAGAAAGTGAAAACCACCCGTGTTATTAGCGAATTTCCATAGGAAAAATGAGCTATTGCAGTGGCCCTTATGGTTAGACCCAAGGTCGGGAGTAGCAAATGAGCACCGATCATGGTCCCCAGAACACGTTTTGGGGTGTCATTAAAAATCATATAAATATATATATATATATATATATATATATATATATATGTAATGTATATATGTGTTCGCACTCTAGCAGCCGCATTTTAAGTCTGATTTGGTTCAAATTTGGTACACATGTTGATTGTCTAGGTCGCTCGGACGAGTTTGTTGGCCAAAAAAATCCAACAATCGGAAGTACTTTTTTGACCGGAAGTAACAATTTTTTTATTTTTCCTACAAGAATGAGTTTTTTCTACAAACATATGGTAAATGTAGGATGTTATTCTGCACATTTTGTTTTTTTCCCGACCTTATAGCTCTCTTGGTTCCCCCAAAATCGATCAAAACGTAAAATACCATAGAAGCACCCGGTTGAAAGCTTGTGGTGAATTCTACTGTGGGGTTGGCGTGCAAAGCACGCAAAGCTTTGTGTGTTGAAGATACTCCCAATATTCGGAATGGTGTGCTTCGCAATGCTTTGTGTATTGAAGATACTCCCAATATGCGGAATGGTGTGCGAAGCACGCAATGCTTTATGTATTGAAAATACTCACAATATGCGGAATGGTGTGCAAAGCACGCAATGCTTTGTGTATTGAAGATACTCACAATATGCGGAATGGCGTGCGAACCATTTTGAAGTTATTCAGCACCGTCGTGAATAGACCTATTTCCCAAATTTTTGGTTGAAACCCTAATACATAGGCCTATAAGCTTATTAATTTTGGAAATTTTTTCAACTCACGTCAGCGGTTCAGCTGCGTGGTCGAATTATTTTTATTCTGATTGATTAATTTCATAACCGTTTACTTTAAACCATTCCGTCAACTACTAACCAAATGTGATTAGATTTGTGAAGTTCTAGAGTGCGGCTAAATATGTGCGTAGAATTATATCTGTGAATTAATTCACCTATGTAGATTATTTTACACATTTTTAAAAAGTAATGTAGTCAATGAAATTGTTGACAGTAACCAAGCAATCAAATTTTTTAACAATTGATTGTATTTTGATATTATAATTATTTTACCTAGCTCAGTTAGTTTTTGGAAATATGTCAACTTAAAATTTAAATACACGAACATTTTTGAGCTTACATTTTATATAAAGAACCGAGCTTTATGTGCAGTTAAAATTAAACAAGGGTAGGTTGTAAATACGGGTTTTAGAATTATCAGTCGCAATTTTGAAATGCTTAAGAGCCATTTTTGAATTTTTAATGCATTTCAGAGCAATAGATTTTATTTTATTTACTAAAACTATTTACATTAAGAATGACAATGGTTTTATGCTAATTTTGGTGGTTGTAGACAATTACCAAGAAATTACATTTTTAGTTTTTTGTCGATAACTCGGTTATCCTTTGACCTACAGAAACAACAAAAACAGCAATTTGTCGTTAAAAAATGTAAATATTTTGTCTCTTGTATATATTTGTAAAGTTAACTGTTTTCCAGATATTCTACCTTAAACATTTTTGTAACGGCCGCCATTTTGAAAATTATAAAAATAAATTCTTTGTGTTTGGAACAGTTGTAAATCTTAACATGCAAAATGCTTATTCCAAATTTGAACGCGATATCTCTGTTTCTGGAGTTAAAGTTAGTTTTTTGTAAAAAAACAAAATGGCGGATTGCGACTAAATTAAGCTGATTTTGATAAAATGTTACTGAACATTTTTTATTTATTTCAATGAGTACAATCCAATCCTATATAGCTCGCTACGGTATTTAGGGACACTGTTTAGGCCTATGTGTTACTATAAACATTGAACAAAACATCACATTTCATGGAATAGTAGTCGAAGGTTTCCTTAAAGTTTATTTTTTGTAGACCTACTAGTAAGTCCGCATGAAAAATCACAGGCCGATTAATTAGATACACACCAGAAATACATAATTTAAAAAATACTATTTAAAAACAACAGACTTTATCTAGGCCTACCTACGCTGGCTGGGGTTTTTAACTCGGTAAATGTATACAATTTTGAGGATTATAAAACTGTAGGCCTATTTGTTAAAATGTTGTATTTTTATATTCATTTTATAATATATCAAAATAAAGATAAACATATTATCTTTTAATTGCTTTCTAACTTCATGTTGATAGATCAAATAATTAGAATTTATTAATGTTATAGTGAATAAATTAATAATATAATATGTTTATAAGTTATACGAAGATGTACGAATGTTTCCGAAGCTAAGCGAATGGGTATCTCTTATTTAAACTTGTATAAATGAATATATTGATGATAAAAGGTTGCATGTTCATTTTATAACCTCAAAGCCAATCTTATAACGTATTATAGGCTACATTAGTTATTTAACTCATGTTTAAAAAAATCAACTTCGTAAGACTTATTATAGTGATTGGAGTTGTAAACATAACCCTAAAGTATAATCTTCGCTAGGTTTTGTTTAAGTATTACAAATGGTGGAAGAAATCAGCTGTTATATTATATTTTTACTTAGTTACGTACGGACGTACCCTCGCTTTTATAGGAGTTGATTTTACTCGTACACAATATGTAGGTACAAACTAAGTATACAATAAATTTTTTTAATACTTTTTAGTTAAACAATGAGCTACCCGTACGCTCTCCCATTGTCTTCACCGCCTCCGATACCCAAGCTTTCACCACCACCTGCACCTATAAAAGAAGCAGACGAAGACAAAAGACCTTCCAAAACAGCCGAGGACCGAGAACATGAAAAGATAGAACATGAAAAAATATTAGAAAGTTTAAAACCTCTCGAAGACGAACACTTCTTTTTCTTTGAAGTACTCGTGGACTCTCTCGAGATGCTCGTAGAAGAGCCCAGGAAGTCGGACGAAGAAATACTTCCTCTCAACGTAAGCATTAAGTACGAATCCCTCCCTAACATGGTGATCAGTCAGGAGGAGTTTACGTCACAAGGTGGGAAAGATTTGGTGACTGGTAAAGTGGTCTATGAAGGGGAGAGTTCTGCACAAGAAGTTGAACAGGACAAAGTGATTTACTGGAGTACTAAGTGCGGTAAGTGTGAACTCTAACAACTATTATACCTTTACAGGGTGTCGGGAAATGGTTCTATGGGTCAAAATAACAAAAAAATTCACAAAAACACAGGCCCAAAAACGCTTCGTTTTCAAGATATCCGCCATTTTATTTTTTGTACAAAATAATTCTTATCTAGAGAACGGTTTGACTGGTTCAGATCAAACTTGGAATGAAGTTTAACCTAACAATGATCTATCTCAAGAAAAATAAGCGATTATATCCAATCATGCATTTCAAAATGGCGGCTGTTTGAATATTTCAAATCTAAATTACTCAAAACTAAAATGTCAAGACGCCTTTTTTGTAGTCCTTTTGATTCCCTATCGGATGGTGTAACTGTTAAAACAATCGGATGAATGATAATAATTAAGTTATGTTTAATAATTGTTTTTTGCAACCCCGGCATCCTATACCAACACAGTAAACTCAGCAATATTGTACGTACAGTACGCTCAGACTAGGAAAGTGTCTGGCCTAGTGAGTATAAAAAAATCATCCCTTCTATTTCTCTCTGTACTTGCCTTGGCGGTACAACCAATTCCACTAAAACTAGGTTCACGAATTACATTTAACCAAGACAGTTACAACTCCGTAACGGACTTCGTCTCTTTTTCTTACATTTTTACCTACTCCTCTCAGACATATTCCAAGATTGAGGCTACTGTACATTTGCTATCATTATCTTTAACTTAGCTATTACCTTTCATCGGATGGTTTTGACAGTTACACCATCCGAAAGGGAATCAAAAGGGCTACAAAAAAGATGTCTTTGACATTTTTATTTTCAAACATTGAAAATATCAAATGTTTGCTTTTTGATTAATTTGAAATTTTCAAACAGCCGCCATTTTGAAACTCATGATTGGATTTAATCGCTTATTTTTCTTGAGATATATCATTGTTAGGTTACACTTTATGCCAAGTTTGAACTCAATCAGTCAAACCGTTCTCTAGATAAGAATTATTTTGTACAAAAAACAAAATGGCGCATATCTAGAAAACGAAGCGTTTTGGGGTCTGTGTTTACAGGAACTTTTTTTCTTATTTTGACACTCCGAAGTTTGGCACTTTACTTATGGGACACTCTGTATTGTTTTGGCAATGTCATTCTGGCGCACTTATGATTCTATATGAAACTTTAAATTACTTTTTCATCAATTAGGCCTGTGCCGATTTATTAAACACTCACTCACGAGCAGTTCACCCAACTAAAATTGAAACACAAGCAATTTAGCCTACACAATCATCCATTGAAATCAACTTTGTTACGTGCCCAACAACAGCTGTTCTAGTGTACAGTTTCTCTTGAGATGTGAAGCCGGATTTTGAAAATTTGACATCAAGCTTCTAAGAAATAATTTTTTAAATCCACGAGATGTGGCATGAAAATAATTAAAAAAATTTCATTGTTGCAACAGTTATATGTTAAAAGTGACGATGTGATTTTTAGTTACAATAGTAGTTGATCATGGTCTGAGAGACCGTAACTACATATATATCCATAATATATATCTTATATTGCGTTAGGAAAATATTAATGTAAATGCTTTTATTACGTACTAATAAGTTTAATAAACATAATAACACATTATTTCATTATTATTTCACTTAAGCCTATTTAAAATAAACGGTACCAGAAACTGGCACATACTTTCTCACAAACATATTAAAATTATTAACACGTTCACTGCTAAGGACGCACATGTGAGATTGACACTGATCACTGTGAGAAGCGGCCGACTCACAGTTCATTGCACGCCAACCTCCGTATTGGGAGTATTTTCAATACACAATGCATTGCGTGCTTCTCACGCCAACCCCCCGTATGTAACCAAAGTAAGAGAGTAACTAATAAATATTATTATTATAAGCTAAAGAGAAAACTATTCAATCGGTTTCGAACAAATTTGCACCAAACATGTCAATTAGGCCTGTATGGATGCACGAAAAAAGGTTTTGAAAAATAACCCCCTTTTTGGGCAAAAAATCCCCAAAAATCAGTTATTATTATTAGCTAAACGAAAATTTTTAGAAAAATTAAGGGCTACAAATAAGCCAAATTTTGTCAAAATCGTTATAGCCGTTTTTTAATAAAAAATAGCTAATTTTTTGGCCAAAAAGGAGGTTGTTTTTCAAAACCTTTTTTCGTGCATCTATACTAGCCTAATTGATATGTTTGGTGCAAATTTGTTCGAAATCGATCAAATAGTTTTCTCTCTAGCTTTGTGTACATAGGTACATACAGTAATTTTGTAAAAACCACTTTTTTTGGACTCGGGGTCTCAAAACGGAGATTCACACAAAAATCTCAACATCGATTTCTTTTTGCGATCACTATACGTTCTCTATACTATAGTATAGTGAGAAAGTAAAAAATCAAAAAACTTATTTATTGTATTAAAAAAAAATGTCACATATAATTTAAAACGTACTTAAGCTTATTATGTTTTAACCCAAAAGATTTTATTCTACATAAAAAACAATTTTACTTTTAGAAATACATTGCTTTCAAACTATAAAAAAATATAAATTGTAAAACACCGAAAAGTAGATTATTTACGTGCTAAAAGTTCATTCTTCATCATTTATGCTTCATTTCTTCTAGATTATTCAATTAAATTCCTTGCATATTACATAGATATGTTCCAAGCATAGATATGTAGATTATCTGCGACCAAATTTTTAGTTTTTCTGTTTTTTTTCCTTTGTAACTACATTCTTTGCACCTTCCTAAGGCTCCACGCACAGGCTGGTGTAATAAGTAATAATAAAATTACCTACTATTCAGAAAAAATTAAAAACCCAACATGTAAAAAGTCACACCTTGACATGGAATTGAAAGAGAAATTATATTAAATGTATACTAGATGGTGTTATAAATAATAAACTGAAATTAAATATATACTTGCCAGATAAATATAGTTTTTTGAAATAGCAATAGTGACTATGGTCCGACACACCATATACATCAGTGGTGATAATGGTACTGCAGACCGGATTGAACCATAACCTCAAATAAACGTAACAAAATTGAGCTACGACAACAGCAGACGACGATTCACGACTGTCTTTGTGAAAGATACTAGGGTGTCTTACCAGGTCATTCTAGCACACTTAACAAGTATCGTGTGGTCTGTGAGACAAGACATCCCCAATGGATGGTTAAGATCACACGAATGATGAAACAATCTAGTAATAAATTATGTTTTTTCAGGAATATCAAGCCTATTCCCTTTGGCACCACTGAGTCTGATAAAATTACTTCAACGAAATTACATGGAAGTGATCGTTTACAGATCGAATCCAGAGAATACGATTGGCCGAACGCAGTTCCGTCTCGACGAAGACTTCTGCAGATGTGTTCTTCAAGCAGCAGAACTGCACTTTGCATCGACCCTTCCGAAATCACTGATCAAACAGGACGAGCACACTTTGAAGAACGAGAAAAACGTAGAAACAGCCAAAATATCGCTTACAGTCCGTTTGGCTTGTTTCGGAAGTGTCATCATGACCCGTTGCGAACGGATTGAATCCAGTTACACTTATATTTTCAAAAATTCACCAATCATAGAGAGTTTCAAGTGTCAACAGTACAATTTCAAAAATCAATCGAAGACGATTTTTACCAAGGATACAAAAAACAAGTGCAACTGTTTGAAGAAAACCACTGAATTTATCTGCCCAGAACCCTCCGAGCTAGAACAGTGCTCATGTTTGTGCACTTGCGCTGAGACGGAAAATAAAAATAAATCTGGACGTGATCAACAACCAAAACAATGTCCATTTCAATCCAACTGCCCTCTTTCAAAAGCAAAAAGTCCTAGAGTGATTAAAGAAAACGCATGAAACATTTAGTTACATATTAATGCTCTGTGCATTTTATACAATATTATTAATAAAAAGTCTTTGAAAAATGTTTTTAATATTTGAAAGAGCAAATCTTTGACAAATGTTTTTAATATTTGAAAGAGCAAATCTTTGAAAAATGTTTTTAACATGTTAAATATTTGTGTTATTAGCAAAGTTATCTCTGGTGTAAATTCACCTTCAGTCCGTTATATTGTTACCATCCAAAAGTAAAAACTATGTGGAATGCGTATTGGGCTCAAATAAAATGGATGGCACATACAGAAAGTTTATTAAAGCAAAATATACCAGACACAAGTCTTACCTTAATTCTGAAGTCGAGATATCTGAAATTTTCCTTGACAGGTTATTGGATAAATACAATTAATGTACACATTTATAACAATAACGTTAGTTTATTAAAAAAAATTGATACGCCCTTAAAATAAAAAGAAAGAATATTGTACACGCCCCAAAAGTAACAGTTTGATTTATTTAATTCCCTCCCTTACAAAAATTAAAGAAAAACCCACCCTATATTTAATTATATATTTAAATATTAACTTAGTTAATCAATCCAAGAAATTAAACTTTTAAAAATGGTACAAATGGTCTTAAACATTAGTTTATTTAGTACTTACAAACTATTTGGTATATTATATGTTGGCCAACGTTTATTAAAAGAAAATATGCGCATTGTATGTAATAAAAAAAACTGCAATTCCAAAAGTATAAACAAAATAAAATAATGTAAAATTTTGTACTTAAAGTATTATTGGAATCATGACGTCATTATAATTAAAAAAAAAGGATTTTGATTTCTGACTCTTGGAGTCCGTGGTGTCAAAATTAGGTACCTCACCGCCCTTATTATTTAATAAATGACATATATTTATTATATTACAACAACATACTATTTTAGTTGCATGAAAAAGTTAAATAGCCTTTTTATATTTCTGAAATTCACTGGCTTAGGCTAACTTATTATAAGTTCATACTGATTTAAAAATAGCCTGTTTCTGTTTATATTTTATAAAGAGTTATTGATCAAATGAATTCACTTTGTTCAAGACAGCGTAGAAATAAGTTGTAGTTGCGAAGGTGGAGTCACATTTAATTACAGTTGCATATTGATTAAGAGTTGAACTAAACCAGGATCTTAAAGTAGAAACTTGAAGCAGGACTTAAACCAGGAAGTTAAACCAGATTTCTCTAAAGAACCAGAACATAATATAGGCATTAGTTACTTTAAATAGCCGAAAATAAAATATTATGTCAGAATGAAATTACAGCACGTTTACAGCAGGCATGCTGTAATTTGGTCTTGTTGTAAACTGTTTGAACGTGTCAAATTGGTCTAATATGACGTTATAATTCATAAGTTTCACTTGTAAATCATATCAAAGTTAATTAATACAGAGTTGCCCTTTGTTTCTGGCAAACTGAAACAAATATACTGTTTTTAATTGACTGGCTGAATTATACCTTTTACAGGAACTCTTTAGAGCACAATTTATAACTTGTAGTTAATTACACATGGATTCACTTTAGTTTAAATTGAGTATTTTCCAGGCTAATTATTAAAATCACTGTTCAGGCTATTTAGTATAGTTGTAGGCTTTACAAAATATTAAAATTTATATGCTTAATTAACTTACAGCAACTAATACTAAATGACATTTGCAATTATTGGAAAATTCAGATATCGTAGAATACATGCTACATATTAAGTAAAAAATAGATATTTTACCTGGTATACAGCTATTAACGCATATTGTAGAAGAAAGAAAATTACTACATTTTGCGAAGCACAAACTAACGTAGCTTCAGTACGGCGTACAAGTCAAGGCTAAAACTGATTAGCAATGTAGCGGAAGTCGCTCTGATCTGCAAACCACATGGTTACAAGACGGGTCTAGTCAGTGCTGCCGCGGTGAGTCAACGGTGTATTACAACCCCTGCGGGCGACTGTGTATGTAACCCCAATGTATAGGTGTATGAAAGAAAGAAGTTATCGGGCAAAAATAGGGTAAACGTTACAATATTAACGGTCATGCAAATACAGTAGAATGTAGTAGCCTATATGGTTTGATAAAGATGCAATCCTATATAAATCAATAGTTTTATCAGTTACAGTGACAATGATGGTAGTCCTTGAATAACATTTTTGTTTGTGGAATGGAATTAAGTTTTGATGTGCTTATGTAAAGAAGCCCTTTGAAGCTATACCACACACGAGACAATCTTATAAAACATTTATTTGTGGGCGCAAACTTTTACCCTCAAAATGTATAACATAGAAATTTTTTAGTTCTGAAGAATATATTGTATTTATGTAACTAATATTTTATATATTCTAATAATTTAACATAATTCAAGGCACGGAAAAAAAGTACGAATGAGTATACTTTAAAAGTCGTCATGTGATGAAGAACTAGTGTCGCTTGTTGACGGTTTATCACACGCTACTGGAGATTTATTTTCGTCGTTGTATAGCCGGCCAACTTAAATAAAGCATGGATGCGAGAGTTTTAGTTAGGATACATTTTTCTAAACATGAATTCGGCGAGATGACCCACAAGGTTGATTAAAGAGAGAAGTCTAGGACATATTTTTCAAGGGCAGAATCGGAATCTGCGACCCCCAAAACCCCTGTATACAAATTTTGATAAGTTTTCATGAATTCAAACAATTTTTATAAACTATGGGAAATGTTGCACTTATAGATGCACTTTATGCATGCCCAAAATGCACTTTTTGTCTGCTGACAAGATATTATATGTCGACACTTTTCCTGAGACTTCTCCGAACACAATGCCGAAAACCGCATTTCGATCGGTGCTGTAGAAAAATGTTTAGGATTTATTGTCTAATTTCCCTGGTCTATATTAGGCCTACTTGATTTGCTTGAAACATACTGGGACTAGAGATACTATAAGTTAGAACTTAAGGCTATTTTTTTCTTTCATTTCTTTAGGGTGAATTTCTTTTTCCAGGCCTTTATTCATGTTAATTCATTGTTAGAAGACATAAATACGAAACATTTCTCAATATGGAAAGACTTGCTTCTGACAAAATAATAGCAAACAATTACTGTTTTATTATTTATATAAGTGTCTGTGTACAAAGTTTTAAATTTTGTGTACTGTTTGTTGTTTTACAAGTTTTTGACAGTCAAAAAATAACTTTTATGAAAAACCGTAGCCAGAAAAACTTTGAATTTAAACCCTTTTAACACGTTCACTGCTAAGGACGCACGTGTGAGCTTGACACTAAACACTATGAGAAGCGGCCGACGCACAGAGCATTGCACGCCAACATTGGTGAGTATTTTCGATACAAAATGCATTGCATGCTTCACACGCCAACCCCCATATTTAAAGTATTTTCCATACACAGAGCATTGCATGCTTCGTACGCCACCCCCACATTAAGAGAATTTTCAATACACAATGCATTGCGCCCCAAGTATTGGAAGTGTCTTCAATACACAATGTATTGCGTGCTTCGCACGCCAACCCGTATTGGAAGAATTTTCAATACAAAGAGCATTGTGTGTTTTGTTAGAGTAAAGTATTTTTGTTGAACCTTCATAGTTTTTTTATTTACTAGATCAGATCAAGCTCACAAGAGAGTAAGGCTGTAACCAAGCGAGTTATGAGGTCGCATAAAAAAACAAAATGTAACAGAACAACATCCTGCACTCATATTTGTAGAAAAAACTAAAACACAAATTCTTTCTCGTAGGAAAAATCTCAAAAAATAGTTACTTCCGGTCAAAAAACGTGCTTCCGATTGTTCGATTTTTTTGGCTAACGAACTCGTCCGAGCGACGTAGACAACCAACATGTGTACCAAATTTGAACCAAATCGGACTTAAAATGCGACCGCTAGAGTGCGAACACATATATACATATATATATATGTTTTTTAATGACAACCCAAAACGTGTCCTGGGGACCATGTTCGGTGCTCATTTGATACTCCCGATCTTGGGTTTTACCATAAGGGCCACTGCAATAGCTCATTTTTCCTATGGAAATTCGCTAATAAAAACTTATAACAGAAAGTTTGCCACAGTAAAGTTACCTAGTATCAGCTAACCAGTAAAGAAAGATCTGAATTTGTTTTGCATTACTAGACCAAGGGACAATATGTTTGCATTCATTTACTAAGAGACACTATTTCATTCGCATGGTCTGTAATTGCATTTTATGTGGGGATATAGTATGTGAATTATAACTCAAATGAAACTCAGTTCGGCTTTTAGTTTTTGTAAAAAGCACGTTCATATACAACAGTACTGCATGTACTAGGGAAATTTTTGTTCATAAAGGTTTAACTTTTAGCCAATAGGTAGCAGTATTGTCTCCTTTGTTTTTACTACAGTGACTAGATAAACTTTTCACAAAATAATATGTATATTATTATGTCGCTTGGTCTACCATTGCACAAAATAGTAAAAAACAACAACATTATAATAAAAGTAATCCAGTCAATGAATCTGATAATTCCGGTGGTCACAAAAGCATCAATAAATTAAATGATATGATTGAGAATGAAATTGACAGCCAATCTGCTACAGAAGACACTCCTGAATTGGATTTTGTAAGATTTCTCAGTATATATTACGCCTACCTACTAAAAATGTTGTCTATTCTTTTATTAGTAGTAGGCTTGTATTTGAATTAATTCTAAATCTTAATAGACCTGACATTTTTTTTTACCTTTCAGATGGATAACATTATAGTTGAAATATGCAATGATAAGATTTCTCAGTATATATTTACTGAACAAAGTACTAGATTTACCCAATTGTCATTATTTATACAGTACTTTCTTTTCTATACAAAATAAATTATTATTATTCTAAAACCCAATAGATCTAATTTTGTAAAAATTATCTTTCAGGTGGATATTGAAATAGGAGAAACTGAAAGGCCAGAATCTGAAAATAGTGAGGAACACATATTTTCAACACACGTAACATATTCTGGAAGGCCAAAAAAAGGGAAGAAAAGGAAACATTCACCTCTAACAAGACAAATTAGGAAAAAAAAGGAGGAATACGAACAAATCTTACATAGATCAGAAAGGTAGGCTTGTAGAAAGCAAAACCTTCCGAGATTATTTGTGCAACTGCAAAAGTAAATGCAATGAGAAGATCTCTGTGGAAGGCAGGAAAAAATGAATTCAACAAATTTTGGGAACTGGGTAGCTACGAAGCTCAGACAGCTTTTATAAATGCCAATATAAATGAAAATGAAATTAAAAGAAAGAGAAATATAAACTCAGACCGAAGAAAATGTAGCCGCACTTATTTCTTAAAAAGGATAAAAGTTTGTCGTGACATTTTTATTCAAACCCTCAGAATAACCACTAAACGTGTGACTATTGCTTTGAGAAAAATGAAGTTAGATAGTTTGAAAGACAAAAGAGGGGTATTTTGTGGAGGTAAAAATGTTATTTCTCCAGAAAAGGTCCAAGAAGTAAAGGATCACATCAATCGATTCCCGACTTATAAGTCCCACTATGCTAGGTCAAATACTGAGAGCTCTTACCTTCCAAATGACACTACGTTATCTGTAATGTACGAGCTTTACACTAATGAATACGAAAACCATGTATCTTTGAGTACGTACAAAAAAATATTTTAATCTTAAGAGGAAACCGTTAAAAAAAGATACGTGCAGTAGGTACCTGCGACACGTTTCATGCAAAATTATCCACAGCTTCTACAGAAATTGAAAAAAATATTATAAAATGTGAACATGATAACCATATTAAAATAGCTTATGCAGCTCGACAGTTACTAAAGAAAGATATGGAATTAGCAGTAGAAAATTGTAAAGTAGAGACGTTGACTTTTGATCTACAGAAGACATTACCCTTGCCACGTATTCCTACTAATATTGTATATTATAAACGGCTAATAATGCTTTATAACTCTGGTGTACATTCTGCAAAAACAAATAAAGGTTTTTTTACATCTGGATGGAGGGAATGGCTGGTAGAGGTGCTCAGGAAGTTTATTCCTGTTTAAGGAAACATGTTATGGACAATTGTGATGGTGTGGAAAAATTAATTTTGTGGTCAGATTCCTGTGTAGGCCAAAACAGGAATATAAAAATTACACTTATTATGAAACATTTATTGAATATTCATCCATCGCTAAAAGTAATAAATCTAAAATTTCTCATTCCTGGGCATTCATTCTTACCGAATGATTCAGAATTCGGAGATGTCGAATGTGCATTAAAATTGCAGCAAAGGATGTATACAGAAGATGATTATGTGGCAGTTATGAAAAAATGTCGGAGGAAAAATCCTTTTAATGTTATAAAAATGACAAGTAGTGACTTTTTTAGTTCATCAACTCTAGAAAAGTCTATTTCTAACCGAAAAACAACAGTGTCAAACACTAAAATAAATTGGTTTCACATCCGTGACATCCAGTTAAGAAGGGATGAACCTTTCAAACTGTATGTCAGGAATAATTTTGATGACGAGGAATATTTGGAAATAAATATTAAGAAAAAAAACTTCTGGGCGAGTACCACTTTCTCCATTTTCTCAAGATTTACCTCTTTTGTGGCCGGAAGGTAAACCCATTTCAGTTTTAAAACTGGAAGACATTAAATCGTTATTGCTACTCATTCCATCTGATGCAAAACAATATTATAAAAAGTTATTTTGTTCTAGTGATGTAATTGATGACACTGATGGATATAATGGTGAAATTGACTTTACATTAGAACATTCTGACCAGTTATAAACCCTAAACTAGTCAGTTTTATGTTAAAAAAGAGTGAATATTATTTTGTAAAGTTGTATGTATTTTATAAACCAATGGAGTTTTTATGTTATTATTTACCAAATATTTGTGTTTTTTTTTCATGAAGTTATTATTACAAAATATATTTCCTTTAATTCAATGAAAGGGAAATATTAAAATATACATAAAACAAAATGTTTGTTGAATTATTTGTTGTTGATTTCAACTATTCCTAAAATTGCATAAAGGATCCAAAGACCATTGCCAAGGTCTATGGCAGATTTTGAATAATGCATAAAGGACCCAAGTGCCATTTTTAACTATATTGTTTTAATGTAGCAAAATATAACTAAAATCTTACTTGAAATTAGTTCAGAATAAACCTTTTTATAAGATTGTAGTACATTTATAACTTTAATATTTCATGGGAATTGATTTGAAAAAGATAACTTTGAGGTCGTTTTTCTCAGTTTGGTGTTTTGGTAGTTGGATCCTTTATGCATAACATGGTCCAATGGTACACTTATAAAAACAACAATTTGTTTGGGGAAATATAAATTGAAAACTTCACTCTGCTATTAATACATGTTTTAATTAATATATTAACGGGGCAACTATACTATTCGACTCTACCGCCATATTGCTGCAGCGGTGCCAACGTATACGCAACGAATGTTCTATTTTTTTGATTTTTTGTTTTAACGTCCTGCTTTTTGCACTTTAAGGCTAATGAAGACGGGACCTACAGTTTTACCATAGCCAATGATGTCTGTTAAGAAACCATTTAGAAACTTATTCGGGGTCAATGGGAATTGAACCCGGAACTTTTCACGAATGTTCTAATACGTCATTGTAATGAATTCAACATTCAATTAGTTCAATATAGTTAGGTTGGCAGCACTACTCTATTTCCCCAAAAAAGGTCATCTTCTGCAAACATAATATGAGCGTAAAGTCGAATAGTAAAGTTACGCCCATTAAATTTTATAAGTCTGAGAGAGAAGCACATAGGACTTGTCAAAACTATTATTCCTGAACAATAAAATTATAATATTTCCAATCTCAAATAACTCTCTATGCACCGCCATTTTCAAACAGAATAGACAATAATTAAATAAGGCTGAGGCAAACACTACCTGGTACCTGGTGTCAAAACTAATCAACCAGCATTGAGTAGTGACTAAATAAAGAAGTTGTATTTTCTCTTTAACATTATTTGCTAATCTCCTATCCTACTATAAAAATAATTTTAATTAAAGATAATATAATGTGGCTTCAAACTTTTCTAAAACTCTATCTTGAAATGAAAATAACTAGGCTACACTAACGATGATTGCATTGTACATAGGCCTAACTTAACATGTTTCCGTCTCACGCTTATCATTTGAAAGAACAGTTTGTGTTTTGCTTCTTTTATTGTTACGCATATACATTGCAATGGAAAAAATTCTTAAATTTTTATTTAAATACAAAATATAGGCTATTCTGTACACACATTGAACTTAACAACACCCTAGATGACAGACATATATTACCTAAAGAGAAAACTATTCGATCGATTTCGAACAAATTTGCACCAAACATGTCAATTAGGCGTGTACAGATTCAAAAAAAAGGTTTTGAAAAACAACTTCCTTTTTGGAAAAAAACCCCCAAAATCAGTTATTATTATTATTATTAGCTAAACGAGAATTTTTTGAAAGATTCGGTTTTTTGCATATGGTAGGGTACACTAAGCGCTATTAATAAGTCAAATTTTATCAAAATCGTTAGAGCCGTTTTTTTATAAAAAGATAACTGGTATTTTGGGGTTTTTTTGGCCAAATTTGTCAAAACCTTTTTTCGTGCATCTATACAGGCCTAATTGACATGTTTGGTGCAAATTTGTTCGAAATCGATCGAATAGTTTTATCTCTAGCTTTGTATACATAGAGACAGACATTTTGTAAAAACCACTTTTTTGGACTCAGGGGGTCCCAAAACGGATATATCCACAAAAATCTCGACATCGAGTTTTTTTGCGATCACTATACTTTCTCCATACTATAGTATAGTGAGAACGTAAAAAGCTTATTACAACCTTTGCCAAACAATAAACTTTTGTAATTTTTATACATTCAGCTGAAGTTTCTGAGTAGAATTCTATTCTAATCAATTACAACATTTAGAAAAACTTCTTCATACAACTGTTTATTTTTTTGTCCAAGCGTTTGCCACTTGTGGCATTTGCAATGCAGCTTATGGAGGAAGATTAAGGATTAGGAATCAAAGGATTAAAGGCAATACTTTAAAGCATCCCTTCTAGCAGCACCATGACTGTACATAGTTTCGTGCTACATTTCCACATGTTTTAACCTAATTATTTATTTCATTCCAACGGCAAAACCATTACATAATTAACAATTAACAAACAGATGGCTAGATAATCAAAGGAAACAAAATAATACTAAATACCAACATGCAGCAGACTACAAATAAATATATACCAATAAACTATAAATAAGTACATAACAATTGATAACAATCCACAACATTCTATATATGTGCTGTAATAGTGTAACAAAGCCATGAATAGTAAAATATTTATATGAATAACAATATAATATAATTTATGCACTGTAAAAACTACAAAATAATATCAACAAAACAAAACATAATAGACACAACAGTATAAGGATCAGTGATCACAATTTACTACATGTATTTTATTCTAGCATGTATTGGAAGACATCAAGTACTCTTTTATGAATTGTTGAGGCACTATCATTGAAAAAATCTATTGTGTGGCAGAAGTGGTTCCCCACCTCATCATTTGTGCAACCATTGATGGCCACATGAGTAATGCCACCTGCCGAACAGATCAAGTGATCGAGTCCCTAATGGAGTACGGAAATCCACCCGGGAGAGGAGTATTGGGCAATCAAGCAGACCGTTTATCATCTTGGTTAGAAACAAAACATCAACGACCACGCGCCTGACTTGAAGATCAGGAAGAAGAAGTTCGACCTAAAGTTCGGCAAGTGGAACCTCCCTCAAACGCAGTCCCTGCCGCATCCCCACCAGCCTCAAAAACTTCCTCTGAATAGCTTCGAACTTATCAATCAGGCCGAGCAGATAGGGGGACCAAACAGGGTCAGCATACTCCAGTGTTCTCAAAACAGCAGGGCTTGTCATACCACGAGTCGACCTTGCGATAAACCTCAACATCCGTTGAGGTCGTCTGCATACGTCATAAACATGATCATTGAAGGAGAGATCGGCCCAAATGTAACACCCAAAATAGGATTAATAAAATTGACACTAAGAATCAGTACAAAATTATCAATTATAAAAAGTTAAAAAATTTACCAGAGAATGTTGATTGGATATCCATATTGTCAATGCGTGACCCTAATTTGGCTGTTGAAATTCTGATCAGTCTGATTAAAAAATGTATTACTTTAGCTAGAAAAAACATACACAGAAAATCTGCAAATGTTCCTCGCAGCATTTGGATTACAAATGGTATTTTGACATCTTGTAAAAGAAAGGAGTTTCTGTAATTAATTTGGAAAAAGGCCCCAAATAATGTACAAGCCAGAGATGAATACAAAAAATATGAAAAATACTAGACAAAAATCAGGGCCGGTGCAAAGGGTTTTTCCTGAACATGCGAGTCATTTTTGGCGCCCCCTTCTATACACAACAACCCCCCGCCCCTATATATGTATATATATTTATATATCTCCTTATTGCAATAAAAATGGGTACATTATCAAATGTATACCAATTGAAGTTATTTAATTATATAAAATCAAATTAAAATATAACACCGAGCAACAATTTTAAAAATAAAAGTAGGCTAAATATAAAATATTTTCTATATATATACAGTGTATTATATAAATATACTAGCTGACCCGTACGGCGTTGCCCGTAGTGGTTGGTATTTTCAGTCTTTTTAACGTAGACCTCCTAATTGTATTCTTTTTAAGTGTTCAGTCAGTGAGTGGTATTTGGCTTATATATATATAGATCTTAAATAATAAAAGCACTATTGTCATAATAATAACAGATCTGAAATTATGATTTTAGTAACTTTGATCCCCCGAAACCCCTCCTAAAATTTCGAAATTTTTCATACCCTTTCTTAGTGAGCACCTATGGCCCTAGAGGAAGCTACATACCAAATTTCATTTCAATCCGTTTGGTAGTTTTTGAGAAATCGTGATCAGTGAGTGAGTGAGTGGTATTTCGCTTTTATATATATAGATGTATACATAGCATCGGTCTTTTTGACCTTAAATAAATGTACGATAAAATGGCTTAAAATGGTCTTTATGACTTAAAATGTTAAGTGGGGGGGGGGGGGAGTGGATTACTGAAAACACCAAATTAATCATATTACAATATTTATTTTACATAATTTTAACTTTTTAACATCAAAAGGTAACATTGTAAGATTAACATTACAATATCACAAGTCAATTTGGTAACATCAACGTGGTAAACGTAAAGGGTTAGGAATAATAATTGTCAATAAGATAAGGTAACATCGGTAATTCGGTAACATTGTAAGATTGAGGTTAATGTTAAGTTTTTACATTAATATCACACACACATACAAGAAAGAAGTTAGTATAAAATGTACGGCGGTCTCGTCTTTAGGGGGGCGAATTTTTCACTGGAATCAAAGGGCGCCAATTTCGAAAGGATGGCACCCTATACAATACTGTTGTACCTGTACCTGATCTTGTCTATCCATAAAGAGGCGTCAAAAGAAATGGGGCGTTTCCGCGTTTCTTTAATTCCCGAAAAGGGCGGTCGCGTCTTTAAGAGGGCAAGTTTTTCACTGAAACCAAAGGGCGCCGATTTCGAAAGGACGGCGCCTTAAACTGGTGTATGTGGTCTTTTTTGTTCGTAAAGAGGAGCCAAAAACAAATATGGCATTTCTTTTAATTCCCGAAAAGGGTTGTTGCGTCTTTAGGGGGGGGGGGACGAATTTTTCACTGAAACTAAAGGGCGCCGACTCTGAAAGGATGGTGCCCTATAGCGGTGTAGGTTGTCTGTCCCTAAAAAAGCGCTAAACAGAAATAGGGAGTTTCTTTTAAAACCCGTAAAGGGCGGCCACGTCTTAAGGCAAAAATTTTTCGGTGCAAAAAATATTTTTCGGAAAATTTTGAAGCGTCGGCGCCCCCTCCCTGGCAGCGCCCCATGCGTCCGCATGTTCCGCATGGTCCTTGCGCCGGCCCTGACAAAAATTATAAAACAAGCTACAATAATGCATGATAAAATAAATGTTGAAAAGAACATTAATAATTCCAGAGGTCTGTTATCTGTAATTAATAATAAACTTGGTAAAAATAATAAAAAGACTGATACAATAAAGTACATTTATGAGGAAAAAATAAATGACCCAAATAAAATTTCAAACTGTTTTAATACATTCTTCAGTAATATAGGCACAGTTTTTAGTAATATAATTCTTAAGCCAGATAATATTGAATTAATACTTCCTACAACTAACCATAAAACTATACTTATTTCTATTACCAAATGATAAATTTGAAGTCCTTAGCATTATTAAAAACATGAAAGAGAAAAGTAGTGGTGTGGATGGATTTAATACCAGAACTGCGGTTGCACTAGCCAATTTCATTGTGGAGCCCTTAGTACATATAATCAATTTAAGTATTGAAAAATCAGTATGGCTGATGCACTTAAAAAAGCGGATATGAAACCTATCTATAAAGCTAAAGAAAGGCATACTATGTCAAATTACACATCTATATCATTAATCTTTAATTTAGAAAAGATTTTTGAAAAAATTTTATATACCGCAGACTTTTGGATTTTGCTATACATAACATACCGCGAAGTTACACAAGGGTCGGCCTTAACTAGGCCTCGTGGGAATATCCTTATTTCTAAGGCAATCTACAATACTGTCACTAATTAACCACCAAACGCCCCCCCCCCGCCCGAACGTCGGTAGCCCCGTGGGGGTTAGTTAATTAGCCGACCATAATTATTACCAAAACTACTAATGTATTAATAATTAGTCCAACTGTTTCTCCACACGCTGTTCCCCTATCTGCATGAATTCACTGACTGGTAAGCCTTTCCTCTTGATGGCATTTCTTTGGTGTGCGGCTAGAAATTCAGTGAATCCTAGCAGCAACTAGGCACTGAGCAAGGTCTTCTAGAGACCTTGGGCTCTGAGTGGCTCCCTGAGATCGAGTACCTTTAACATATGATCGAGTACCTTCCCGCGTCCTTTTGCAGCTAGTGTGCACCGGGCCTTTTAGGAGGTGTAATAACTCTAAGGTTATAGAGATTTAAAATTTTTCAAAAACCCCTTCCCATTTCAATTCCTTTTGTTCGATTTTGCCCGTTAACGGACTTTTAGGAAATACATATTGTTCACAGTATAGCTTAACCCTAGAACTGGCAATGCTATAGTGAAATTGGGAAGACGGTTTTTAGCGTTTTGCAAGCATATTTTTAAAAATTCGCCAAAAATAGTAAATGAACCCCAATCCAAAGGTGTTCCATAGCTTTTTTTGTAGAAGAAACTTCAAAGAATTCAAATATGCCACTAAAAATGAGTTTCTTTTGAAATTGTAAAAGTTATATTATTCGACGCATCCCGTAACCCCAGTGCACGAATGATGATGCAAAACAAAACTCTCCGGATACCTGTGTCCTCTATACCCAAAGTTAACTACCCTGGTCTTCTCCGCATCTACAACCATACAATTTAAGACGCACCACTGATTCAACAATCTTAAATCTAAGTTAACATGTTCCTGGATTGCTTCCCAAGAGTTACCTACATACTGCAAAGCAATGTCAACAGCAAAAGCTGTTACTATTCCACGAAAATTTCGCGGTAAAAGGTCGTTAATAAATGTTATAAATATGTTATCAAACTTTTTAGCGAATTTCCATAGGAAAAATGAGCTATTGCAGTGGCCCTTATGGTAAGACCCAAGGTCGGGAGTAGCAAATGAGCACCGATCATGGTCATTAAAAATCATATATATATATATATATATATAGGTGTATATATCCATATATATATATGTGTGTGTGTGTGTGTGTTCGCACTCTAGCGGCCGCATTTTAAGTCCGATTTAGTTAAAATTTGGTACACATGTTGGTTGTCTCGGACGAGTTCGTTAGCCAAAAAAATCCAACAACCGGAAGCACGTTTTTTGACCGGAAGTAACTATTTTTGGAGGTTTTTCCTACGAGAATGGATTTTTTCAGTTTTTTCTACAAATATAACTGTAGGATGTTATTCTGCACATTTTGTTTCTTTACGCGACCTTATAGCTCGCTTGGTTCCTCCAAAATCGATCAAAACGTAAAATACCATAGAAGTACCCGGTTCAAAATCATGTGGTGGATTCTACCGTGGGGTTGGCGTGTGAAGCACGCAATGCTTTGTGTGTTGAATATACTCCCAATACGGGGGTTGGCGTGCGAAGCACGCAATGCATTGTGTATTGAAGATACTCCCAATATGCGGAATGGCGTGCGAACCATTTTGCAGCTATGCAGCACCGTCGTGAATAGACCTATTTCCCAAATTGTTGGTTGAAACCCTAAAACATATAAACTTAATTTTGGAAATTTGCTCAACTCACGTCAGCGGTCCAGCTGCGTGGTCGAATTATTTTAAACTTTCGAAGATAATGAGTTTACACAAATAAAACATACCAGCATAAAAAATAAGACAGATGATCTGGAGAAAACCAGTTAAGCAAACAGACTGAGGCTTTGTACAGAAACTAGAACATGATGCATAACAAGATATGTATATTATCAAAACTCATTGTATAATATATACGCTTAATTTATTAGAAATAATCAGCATCAGGGCTATTTAAAAGAGATAAAAATGAATACAGTTTTGTTTTTGAACGGAGTAAACACATCGGTTAGTTTGGTTATAAAATCGAAGGCTATGTACTTTGATCGCGCCCAGTACGTGCGTCACAACCTTCCAACTGCAACGCGATAGCAACGCCCCCTACATGACCCGTATTAATGATATATAACAAAGAAAGCCTTTATTAAAACACGTGATTGCTCAAAGTCAATGTATTTACTTTGGATCAGCTGTAAACGGCTTCGCTCTGGTTAAAATGGGCTGAAGTGTGTCGAACAGCATCTATTGTCGAACTAAAAACATTTTTTTTTTTTTATTCGCCATTCCGACTACTGTTATAAATCAATATAATTATATTGACAAAAACATTTCTTCCTGTCTATCGTCCTAACATGATAACTCGCTCATTAGCGAACTTTCATGGGAAAGATAAGCTATTGCAGTTAGACGTAAGGTCAGGCGTAGTAAATGAGCACCGATCACGGTCCCCAGAACACGTTTTGGGGTGTTATTAAAAATGATATATACACAGTGATTCGGAACTATGCGGCAATGCCTCGGTAGCGCATTCTAAAGTTTAAAAAAATTAAAATGTCACATAAACTTAGGCCCGAAAACGCTTCGTTTTCCAGATTAACACCATTTTGTATTCATATTTAAAGGACTGATTGAGTTCAAACTTTCCGTGCAGTTTAACCTAACAATGATCTGTCTCAAGAAAACTGATCGATTCTATCCAATCGTGCGTTTCAAAATGGCGGCTGTTTGAAAATTTCAAACCTAAATAATAATTCGGCCACGCAGCTCAACCGCTGACGTGAGTTGAGCAAATTTCCAAAATTACGTTTATAGGCCTATGTTTTAGGGTTTCAACTAACAATTTGGGAAATAGGTCTATTCACGACGGTGCTGAATTGCTGCAAAATTGTTCGCACGCCATTCCGCATATTGGGAATATCTTCAATACACAATGAATTGCGTGCTTCGCACGCCATTCCGAATATTGGGAATATCTTAAACACACAATGCATTGCATGCTTCGCACGCCAACCCCCATATTATGAGTATCTTCAATACACAATGCATTGCGTGCTTCGCACGCCAACCCTGCGGTGAAATCCACCACATGGCTTTGAACCAGGTACTTTTATGGTATATTACGTTTTGTTCGATTTTGGGGGAACCAAGCGAACTGTAAGGTCGTGTAAAAAAACAAAATGTGCAGAATAACATCCTACATTTATATTTATAAAACAATTCTAAAAAAAAAATTAATTCTCGTAGGAAAAATCTGAAAAAATAGTTACTTCCGGTCAAAAAACGTACTTCCGGTTGTTGGATTTTTTGGCTAACGAACTCGTCCGAGCGACGTAGACAACCAACATGTGTACCAAATTTGAACCAAATCGGACTTAAAATGCGGCCGCTAGAGTGCGAACACATATATACATATATGTATATATATATATATATATATATATATGAATTTTAATGACCCCCCAAAACGTGTTCTGGGGACCATGATCGGTGCTCATTTGCTACTCCCGACCTTGGGTCTCACCATAAGGGCCACTGCAATAGCTCATTTTTCCTATGGAAATTCGATAATTACTCGAAAACCGTACGTTTTAACAAAAAACCTCTCGAGGCACATTTTTGTAGCACTTTTGATTCCCTATCGGATGGTGTAACTGTCAAAAGAATCGAATGAAGGATAATAGTTAAGTTATGTGTAATAATTGGTTTGTTCAACCCGGCATCTTATACCAACACAGTAAACACAGCAATATTGTATGTACATTTGCTGTTGTTATCTTTAACTCATCATACAGATATCTTAACTTAACTGTATTCATATCTGTGTATATGTGCATACAGTATATGTGTATGTATTTACATGTGTTCGCACTCTAACGGCCGCATTTAAAGTTCGATTTGGTACACACGTTTTTTGTCTTCGTCGCTCAAACGATTTCACTAGCCAAAAAAAACAGGAAGCATGTTTTTATAGAAATAACTATTTTTTATACGAGTAGGAAACTTATTTAGGGTTTTATCTAAATCAATAAATGCAGGATATTATTCTGCACATTTTGTTTATTTACACGACCTTATAGCTCGCTTGGTTAAAACTTTCTACTTATCCTGAATTACTGAAACGTTTTTAAACGCCCTGTATATGTCTCTCTATACAAAATCCTGTCATTCGTTCAAACACTCTGGGTCCTAGTGCGCATGCGTCAGGATCCAGGTCACCGCTACCCCCACCACTCTACCCGATCTAAGTGCCGCTGTCCTAATAAATCGTCATCAGTGACAAACACTCTGGT
>JAGFPH010004539.1:78785-90515 GCA_018207615.1 Philaenus spumarius | reverse complement strand
CCTGAACCTCCAAAAAATGTTTAGTGGAATTATCTGTTTTGGTGCTCATTGAACCGCCAAAATATTTTTAGTGGAATTATTTGTTTTGGTGCTCCCTTAACCCCCAAAAAATGTTTAGTGGAATTATCTGTGTTGGTGCTCCCTGAACCCAAAAATATTTTTAGTGAAATTATTTGTTTTGGTGATCCCTGAACCCAAAAAATTGTTTTATTGGTGATGTCTGTCCGTGTGTCTGTGTGTCTATAAGGATGTGTACAGAGCTGGAGACCATACCAACGGTCCGATTTTGATTAAATTTGGTATGTAGGTGTAGGTCTGGAATATCTTCAGGCTTTTTTTTTCATTTTTTCAAATTTTGAATTTTTAAGGGTTTTTACCCCCCAAAAATGGCTAAAAAAACTAAAAAAATCTAAAATTTTCAAAAACGGCTCTAACGATTTTGATAAAATTTGGCTTATTTGTAGCCCTTGATTTACCCTAAAATATGCAAAAAACAGATTCTTTCTAAAAATTCTCATTCAGATAATAATAATAATAACTGATTTTTGGGGGGTTTTTGGCCAAAAAGGGGGTTGTTTCTTAAAATTTTTCAAAACCTTTTTTCGTGCATCTATACAGGCCTAATTGACATGTTTGGTGCAAATTTGTTCGAAATCGATCGAAAAGTTTAAATAATAATAATAATAATATAATATGGATGTGTGTTACATGCATCTAATATTTTCCATGGTAACATTTTCCTACTTTTGCAATTCTAAATTACCACCTCCAATGCTACTCTTGGGAAGGTATACAGTTTCAACTGGGAGAAAGTATGTGGCAGTTTTCTGGCACCGTTTATTGGATTAAATGCTGGACTAGCTGTAATGTAATTATTTTAGAAACCCTATTTATAAATATGACTGAGTACCCTGTCAAATAAATGATAGTGTACATACACTAGTAAAAGTATTTGCTTTGATCAGTGCTTCTTTGAATGTTTAAGTAATATTAGTTTAGTTTAACCTTACCCAACCCAGTTAAGATCAAAAAGGCAAGTTTTACCCGCAACTGCAACAAACTTTGGCTGTTCCAATTAATGTTTAATTACTTGAAGACCTCAAATGCAAACATCTTAATACTGCAGGTGTACTGTAACAACTGAATATTTAATCGATAATTAGAAGTTAGGAATTGATACACAAAGGGTGAATAAATGTCGGATCGTAAACCGTTGCCATATATTTAGATCCAATCTTCAATGGTGAACATTTTAAGAGACGTTGTATTACAGTATTCTAAAAAGTAATATATAGTCAAGTGATACGAAATTTACCTAAGCTTTCTCGGGCCTATGTTTATATGAAATTGTTTTCTTATTTTAACCCATAGAACCATTCCCCGAAGTTAGCTCATGGGACACTCTGTATATATATAAACTTCTGAGTGGTTGAATATTCAATTTTCTATGTAAGCGCGCAGCGTGTATTATTCTGCATAGGTTCATCTATTAGCCCAGTCGGTATAGGTTACAACTACCAGTAATTTGCAATACGGCTGAATTTTTTTTTTATAAGTACATTAACGTATGTAGATTAACATAAAAAAAGTTTACCAGTCTATCGATTTCCCAAAGTCGAAAAAAAATCGATTATCATTTTTTTTTCGATTATCCTTAATATTTCGAGCTGGGATGAAGATAGAGGAAAATACAAAATACCACCGTGTAGGGGAGGTATTTTTCAACAAAAAAGGTCATATGTATTTATTTCGTCCGATCAATGTTTTGTCTGGAAAAAATTCGATAATGCATTTATGTATTTTGCAGCAGGGGAAATCACTAAAAGGGGACATCTTATTCATAAATGAAGCGTTGGCTCATTCTAAATTGGCCGAATTTTAATATATCGAATTGAAACTTGACATAGGAGTTAAAATATATATTTAAACATTTATGCTGAGTCTCAGCTTGTTATCTTGAAAATGACCCGATCTAGGAGTCGATTTCGATTATCGATTTTAGGAGTACCGGACCCACGAACTAATTTCAATCTATTCCAGTTCAATGTTTGGAATATCAACACCAAATTTGTTTTACAAGTCGAGTACACCAGTATAAGTATTCTTAGTAAGTATGAACGATTTTTTTCTTGTTATTTTTAAAAATGAGGCGCTTGAAAATAGTCTTCTGTTTTACCTATCTCGTTTTAACTATAACACTTTTGGATTCAACGACTCCATTTTCGAAATTTTTGAACATATCGATTTAAAAATTGGTACAGAAGTTAAAAATACAATTGTTTTTTGCTATACTTATTTTAAAAACTATATTTAAAAAAATGACTAATCTGCAGCTGATCAACTCAAGCGTTTTGATGAAAAATCTAAAAAGGTCTAAAATGATAATCGATTTTTTTTTCGACTTTGGGAAATCGATAGACTGGTAAACTTTTTTTTATGTTAATCTACATACTTTAATGTACTCATAAAAAAAAATTCAGCCTTATTGCAAATTACTGGTACTTTTGGTCTAAATTGACCTTTACCGACTGGCCTGTATTGCAATTGTGATATAACAGAACCCAAGCTGGAATAAATGATTCATTCATTCATTTAACATTCATTTAGCAACAATATAGGTTACTTAGGTTCACAGTCTTTTTATCATTTTCCTATTTTGAAGATGTATTACTAGTTTCAACCTTTACATTGAGTCCATCTTCAGATCCACGAAAGTCTTAATCCGCTCGCTAGAACTTCGTCGGTGTACACATATTCATACATACACGCAACACAGCAAACAATTTTTAATTACTTAAAATGTTGACTGATGTGCACGGCCAGGAAGCATGCCTCTTACTAAACATTTTAGGCGTTTTAAATATTGTTTGTTGGGTTTTGTGTATGTATGAATGTGTGTTATACCAACGAAGTTCATGCGAACCGATAAAGACTTTCATGGATCTGAAGATGACCACAAAGTAGAAACTAGTAATCCATCATCCAAATAATGGAATCGATAAAAAGACGCTTAAAGTACGTAACTTATATTATTGTTAAAACTTCAGTTGCTGTTGTAAAAATCCCCAAAATGAAATGCATGTAACATATAATTTAATTATTTTAATATACAGAGTGCCCAAAAATTCTCCCCCCTCCCCTTAACTTTGGAACAAGTAGAAATAAATAAATGGGATTTGGGGTGTCTTTATATGACAAAGGGAGATGAGTTTTGGTCGAACCGACCATTTCACCCCTTATCCTAAAATGGTGGGTTGAGAGGGAAATTCGAAAAACTTAAATACAAACCCCCATCAAGTGATACATCATTTTAAAGGGCTTGATAAATGAAGAAGAATTGCACTAATAATAGGTCTCTACCTTAACCCTGTCGAAAACGGCGGCCATTCAAAGTTGAAAACACCTTAGTAACACAGATTTTAATTAGGTACGTTGCAATACCTTTCAATGGTAATAAAGTTAAACACTTACCTTAATTCTAAATTTAGATTAAATGCTCAATTTAAGATCACTGGATTGTTATCAGTAGTTGTGCTTTCAACGTAGAAGACTATCACCTGCTGTATCTAGAAACAGTAAGTTTATTCGTTCCTTTTAAGCTTACTATGCCAAATTGTGTAAATATGTGTTTGATACTAGATTTTGAATGACCCTCTGGTTATATTAAGTAAAATGCAAAGAACCATTATTCCTTTTTACTGGAACATAGTGTTTGTAACGTAATTATAATAATTGTGTTAACATAGGAAATTTAAAATTTGACTGCCTGCCATTTTCGATAGGATTAAGATAGATATACCTCTAGTGTATGTAATTCTTCTCCATTTATTAAGCCAATTAAAACGAGTTGAAGGGGGTTTGTATTTAAGACTTTTGAATTTAACCCCCCATTTTGGGGTAAGGGGTGAAATGGTCAGTTGGACCAAAACTCATCTCCCTTTGTCATATAAAGACCATCGATATATACTAATGGATCGCGCACTGGGCTATAGAAAACGAGCCGGAATCTGGGGTTGCGTCCGTGGTCTGAAGGCGTCGTAAGTGGGCAAGAACACGCCCGACACACACGGTAGGCATTACAATAACGCTGTTCCAACAGTATAAAACTCTGTAGATTCTTCAATATGTTTATATTTCACAATGCAGTTTTGTTTGTAAATGTTGGTAACTGTTGATTATCCAATGATTTTTATAATTAAGAACATTACATTATTATAAATTAATATTATGCCTTGGTAATTTTCATAATATCAGTGTACAAGTACTGTATCAATATCCGTACAAGCACAGACAAGAAATGACGTACAAGGTAATAATAACGAAAATAATATAACCAATTTTATATTGTAGTTTATTAAAGACAATGATAATATTTACATGTTAGAAAATAAAATTACTTTGGTAAATTTTTGTCTTATTCCTAAGTTTGATTTTTTTTGTCATGTAGAAAGTTTTCTGTTTTGCAATATGGTGTGAAATTATTTAATAAAATAATTGGGTAATAGATTTAATCAAAAATACCTCATGGCTTCCTGTAAATTCATCGTTATCTACATGCCCTTTGAAAATACTACATTTGAAGTGGTTACAAACTATCACTGTTAAATTGTAAGAAGTAACATTTTTTTCTGATGTTGATAACTTCACCTCAACATGTAGGAGCATGTAGGCGTACTTCACAATTTTAAATACATCCTCACTTGATCTGATTAGTTTTCCTTTAGATTTAAAATCAGTGAGGCCTTTATGAGCCCTAAAATCGGATTCACTTGCATGGAGCAAAGAGCTACAGTTGGTACAGTTTATGTTTTTTTCTATACGTCTCACAATCACGCCACAAATATAATATAAAATTTCGTCCTTAAAATTTGAATTACTATAATTTTCTATGACCAATGCACTCTCTATTTCACTATCATTAATATCATAGAGATCGCACTGATTATGACCTAACTCAAGAAGGCCTAGGTGTGAGCTAGGGTCAAACTCAAAGCAGTTATCATTTTCAGAAGCCCTAACACTATTACGAAACATTAAGTTGTCTGACTGCCCACGTGAACTGTTTGGTATTCGGATTGTCATTGTTTCCACCCCTACTTCTGACACAGGAAAAAAATAGTTCTAAATGATCTTGATTTAGCTTATATGTTAGCAAATAATCGAAATCATCTAAAGCTAACAGTCTGTCTCTTAAAATACGAATACTCTTAATATTAATTAAAAATCCTAAAACAAATGTTTTTCTTGAATGATCTAAAACTTATTGATTTCCAATTTTAAGTGTTGCCTAATAGGAAATAATATATTTTTTCCTTTACTTTATGAATTATTTATGGCGACTTATAAAATATGGCTTATAAAAATTAGTTTTTTTGCCGTATTTCATTTATTTTAGGCCTACTCGTGTAAGTACAGTACAATTTATCAAAAACAACGCTGTAAAACTGCCAAAATGGCCGGGTCACCAATCAAACCACAATTGGGCACTCTTAAGGTTAAAGTTTTTAAATACTGTACTTGTACATTAGGGCCAGCCAGATGCATTGTTGTTAGATATTTCAGTTCAAAATAAATCAATTAAATTAACAGAATAATTCGACCACACAGCTGGACCGCTGACGTGAGTTGAGCAAATTTCAAAAATTAAGTTTATATGCCTATGTTTTAGGGTTTCAACCAACAATTTGGGAAGTAGTCTACTCACGAAGGCGTTGAACAGCTGTCTCTGTGTAAGCAATTTATTAGTAGAATTTGTTTGCGCCTTGTGGGTTCGTGAGTTTGCACCACTTGGCTTCGAACCGCGTACTTTTATGGTATTTTACGTTTTGGTCGATTTTAGGGGAACCAAGCGAGCTATAAGGTCGCGTAAAAAAACAAAATGTGCAGAATAACATCCTACATTTATATTTTTAGAAAAAAACTCCAAAAATTACATTCTCGTGATAAAATCCCAAAAAAACCGTTACTTCCGGTCAAAAAACGTACTTCTGGTTGTTGGATTTTTTTGGCTAACGAACTCGTCCGAGCGACGTCGACAACCAACATGTGTACAAAATTTGAACCAAATCGGACTTTAAATGCGGCCGCTAGAGTGCGAACACATATATACATATATATATATATATACACACATATATATATATATTATATATGAATTTTAATGACACCCCAAAACGTGTTCTGGGGACGATGATCGGTGCTCATTTGCTACTCCCGACCTTGGGTCTCACCATAAGGGCCACTGCAATAGCTCATTTTTCCTATGGAAATTCGCTAATAATAAAAGCACTTTTACTTCATTTGTTATCAAGTTGATGGTAACCTACAGTAACATAGACTATAATTCTGTCTCAATATTACTAGTCAGGGACTGCAAAATAAGCTTTAACATGCTTAATAAAATGAGTACTTTCTTGTGAAAAGAAATGTCGCTGTCTTTCGTTCATCTTGAACTACAATTGTTAAGCAGAGCAGCTCTTAGCCATTTGCCACAAAATAAAAGCAACACTACAATTAATTAGAACACCAGTTGTGTTAACCTAGACAGACCTTAAAAACGTATTGATGAGTGGCGAATAATGTCTTTTCCCTCGTGGTCGAAACGTGAAAGGCAGAATGACAGAAAACCGTATAACGCACAAGTGCCAGGTCCAGAGTTCTTGCCCACTTACATCGCCCGCGCGCCTCGGATACTTCCCGCCACACACATCTGTATGCGCTCGGAAAACACAACACTAGTCTTATGGGCAGCTAGCGTTCCAGTAGTATAGTTCGTTGATAAAGACACCCCAAATCTCATTTATTTATTTCTACTTTTTTAAGTTCAGGGACGGGTAGACTTTTGGACACCCGGTATATATCATGACAAGGAATATTTGTATATTTTTAAGAATTAACTCCTATAATAGCGAGTGTACGTACGAGCGTACGTGGAGTAACATTTAAAGAAGAAATAAATATTCGTTTAACTTAATAATATTATAACAGCTGATTTCACCCATCATCTGTAATACGCAAACAAAACCTAGCGTAGATTATACTTTGGGGTTATGTTTACAACTTCAATCAATAATATAGCCTATAATATAAATAACTTCTAAATCATTTGATCTATCCATATGAAATAAAAGGCAATTAAAAGATAATATTTTTTATCTTTCTTTAAATATATATAATAATATACATAAGCACAAAATCTTAACAAATATTCCTACAGTTTTATGGTCCTTATAATTGTACACATTGCCGAGTTAAAAATCCCCGTCTGCATAGTTAGGTGGCTACGTACAAACTGCCCAACTTGTTTTGGGTCATTTCTAATATACAAACTGACCAACAAGGTACAGGTATAAAAACAAGGGACAGGCCGGGGTGTCGGCGACATACAAACTGCCCAACTTTTCTACCTGACACAGGTACGGGATATTTCCCTCCGAATTCCCTCATGCCAATAAATAGTTTATATTAGATAATAACTAGTAGACCCGCTTCGTTTGCTAGTCCAGACAAATAGTACACAAGAAATCGCTAAAAACGCAAACTAATGGCTAGTTATGATTTTTTAATATGTTGTTAGGACCACTAACTACCAGTAGTGTATATCCAAGTTTCGAAAGACTTGTGCTATCTTCGTAGCACGCGAAAAACCGCGAAATGTTTGCACTTTTTTCAGTTGTTTCACTATATTTCCTAAACTATGCGTTTTTTCATAAAAAATTTTATTTACGTTTTTAAAGTAGATTAAATTTGCTACAATTTGAGATCTGATCCAGCTCTGTAGCGTAGAGATGTGAACCAATACATCCCTCCAAAATTGGCAATATTTTTGCAAATAATTTAATTTTAAAATTTGATCAACTTTCGACCTCGATTACTGTTAGATAAGTGCGTGTAAGCACGCAACGGTTACTATTAGATAAGTGCGAGTAAGCACGTAACGGTTGATATTAGATAAGAATAACGGATAAATAAATACATGAATATCCTGGCTGTTTCAACTTGGTTCATAAAATTATCTGTATTATTTTGTGTGCCTAAACAATGTATGCAAACGAAGTGGGTCTACTAGTTATTATCTAATATAAAATATTTATTGGTATGAGGGAATTCGAAGGGAAATATCCCGTACCTGTGTCAGGTAGAAAGTTGGGCAGTTTGTATGTCGCCGACACCCCGGCCTGTCCCTTGTTTTTATACCTGTACCTTGTTGGTCAGTTTATATATTAGAAATGACCCAAAAAAAGTTGGGCAGTTTGTATGTGGCCAGTTAGGCAGGCCTAGATAAATTCTATTGTTTTAAATAGTATTTTTTAATTATGTATTTCTGATGTGTACCTAATTAATCAGCCTGTGATTTTTCACGGGGATTTACTAGTATTTGTATATTTTTAAGAAAAAAGTAACGTACACTTATTTTTATAAAATTTACAAACCGTAATTAAAATCAATGGGAATCTACACTAAAAGATATTTTGTTATTGCATTGAACCTTTATAATGAGATGCATAACATGAAATTAGTAAACTCAATAACATCTACTGCTGGCGTAATATAGCGTATTGTTAATGCAACACAACTTGGATAAAGCAGTGCAGAGTTCATTATATATTAATTAATGAAATCCATCAGATGTGCATGATATTATATTACACCGGATTAACCAATTGCATTTACAATATTAATGCCTAATGAGGTATTACATTAATATGAATAATGAGTGCCTCTTTCTTTATTCGCTGTATACATGTCATTTTAGTAACAGGTATTATTTACGATTTAAACAAAAATATAAATCTCTGAAGATTGTGTAGTAGTTTTGTTTTGTTTTCACTCTGCGTGAATTTCTGCTTGTTTGCTTTTAATCAACTAGTTTTTGGAAAATATTTGATTTCTTTTTGTTTTGAATACACAAACATTAACGGCAATGCAATGTTGGCTACAATCAAAGACAACATACACAAATTCACAAATGCAATCTTTTAATTAGTGTGATTTTTAGTTAAATACATAGTAAACAGTAACAACTTTAGACTTTTATTTACGACAACATTTAACTGATTTTGTTCTTTGTTCAAACTAAACGGACTGTAACTTCTAAAGAAATAAATCAAACCGAAATTGCCTTCAACAATCGAATAGCATAGTAAACTAAAGTTTAAAAATACCAAGCACACACACTCCTACACATTTTTTATTCAAGGAAAAGGAAAAGGCTCCTACGTACACCTGAGCCTTACTGGTTCGTTTAACCTTTATTATAACTGCTGTTATAAAATATACGAAATAATTTGATTTGAACATGTAACATGATTTACCATCTTAGTTTTCAGGTTATTATTAATCCTACACCTTTATTATAAATAAAACATAACATATGTTTTTATAAGGTTAAATAGGGGGGTTCTCCCCTAGTCTATTTAAATAAGTGTATAAGATCACAGTAACACAAAAATGGAATTAAAACAGCGATATCATAACCACAATTTAAAACTATAAGAGGTTTCGTGGTACAATAATCTTAAAGCCACGTGGGAGCATCGCATCTTGTTCTATAACGCAAAGTGGCGTTTCGTGTTTGTGGAATACAACGTGGTAAATAACTCTTACTTTATTGAGCCCAACTTTACTTACTTACGTAAGCACTTTATTGTGTGATGCTGTTTTTGAGTGAACACTCTTTCAAATTAAGCCCAAACCTAGCCATTGTAACCGGATTGCCTGTTGTTTACAATCTGTAACGACGGTGTTGAAAAATATCTATTAATTAAATTAGAAATTGGTGAGAATTTAAACAAAACATAACATATAATACATTTTTAGCCCTTTAAACATATCACTAACGCAATGTTGTGGTTGTATTTATTTAAATCCTATTACTTTAAATTCCTATTACTTTAAATGAGCAATTCTTAGATCTTTGTATCTTTGTATCTGACGCGGATCTCGAAAACGGCTCTAACGAATTCAAAGAAATTTTGTATTCAGGTGTAGTTTTGATTTTTAAGTACACCCATATAGTTGTATTTCGTGTAAAAACGCAATTTTTTGAGAAAATCTAATTTAAAAGTTGAAAAATTTTAACATAGGGTCTTATGGGTTACCATGTTGGTTACAAAATAACAACAAAATAGTAAATAAAGCGATCAAAACAGCTGTTTATAAACAAGCCAATTTATACTGTTTTATCTACTGTGCATTGAATAGTTTTTCATTACTGTTAAAAAACAAGTTAATTAGTACTGTTTTAGAACGTTGGAATTAGAATAAATTGGGCCTGATTTAAGAATCTATTTTGTCAAAAAAAAAAAGGTAAACTTGGATAAATTCTAATACTGTAGTCAATTTTGTGATATAGGCCTAGCTCATTTCTGAAACATAGTATTGAGGTTATGTTAATCCTGCAATAATTTTTACTATATTTAGGCCAGGCTTCAAAACTTTTGTTGACAGACGATAGTAGAACTAGGACTAAAATCGTAATGAAAGCCTCTCACGTTTCTATAATTTGAGGTTATAATTAATCTTGTAATTACTGTTAATATATTTAAGCCTGGTTTCATAATTTTACAAACCTATGTACAAACGAGCCAAAAATTAACGAGATTCTTTAGCGAATTTTCCAACTGTGAGCGAAGCGAAGCAGCCATATGAGGCCGAAGGCCGAGGCGGGGTAGGGACGCGAAGCGTCCAGCGGCAGAGACGCTAGTAACCATATAATATAAACAGCTATTAATTTATTTTATTTTTGTTTTATATTGAATTAACTATTTTATTACATAATACTGGTAATAAAATAAAAGTAATTTGAATTCGTCTGGCTTTTCAGTTATAACATTTTAGCCCAGTCGGTGTAGGTCACAACTACACGGTAATTTGTATACGGCTGATTTTTTTTATAAGTACCTTAAAGCATGTCAAACAATCTATCAATTTCCCAAAGTCGAAAAAAAAATAGGAAATCATTTTTTTTTCGACATTCTTTAATATTTCGAGCTGGGATGAAGATTAGGATTAACATACCACCGTGTAGAAGAAGTATTTTTCAACAGAAAAGGTCTCGTGTATTTTTTTTTGTCCGAGCAGTGGTTTGTCTAGAAAAATATCGATAATGCAGGTATGTATTTCGCAGCAGCGCGAATCGGCCGCACGTCTGAAGACGTATTTTATGAAGCTCGGCGTCGGTACATTATAAACCATTGCATAGTTATAATGTATTAAATAAATAGTTGTAATAGGACGTTTTCAATAGGAAAGTGACAACTTTAAGACGGCATGTGTTTTTTTTTTTTCATAACACATAATCATCTAACAAATTACCTGAATATATATATTAAAATTTAAAAAATTTGTCTCAAAGAAAAAGAAAACTGGTTATTTGGGGTTTTCCCGTATTGGGAGTATTTTCAATACACAATGCATTGCGTGCTTCGCACGCCAACCCCCGTATTTGGAGTATTTTCAATACACAGCGCATTGCGTTCTTCGCACGCCAACCGCCGTATTGGGAGTCTTTCCAATACAGAGAGCATTGCATAATTCGCACGCCAACCACCGTATTGTGAGTATTTTCAATACACAATACATTGCGAGCTTCGCACGCCAACAACCGAATTGGGAGTATTTTCAATACACAATGCATTGCGTGCTTCGCACGCCAACAACCGAATTGGGAGTATTTACAATTCACAATGCATTGCGAGCTTCGCACGCCAACAACCGAATTGGGAGTAT
>JAGFPH010004539.1:52138-78775 GCA_018207615.1 Philaenus spumarius | reverse complement strand
CCGAATTGGGAGTATTTTCAATACACAATGCATTGCGAGCTTCGCACACCAACAACCGTATTGGGAGTATTTAAAATACACAGTGCATTGCATGCTTACCGCTTTAAAATATTAGTGATTATTACGTAGAAAGGTCCAAGAATAAAAATGAAAGTAATATCTACTGTTTTATGCTATAAATATAAGAAATAAAAGGTCAGCTCCTGGCACATTAAATACCAAATTTGCGTAGCTGTGTACGTGTTAGTACGCTTTTCGTAAATTGTTGATTTCCTGAAAAGCTTGAAAGCACTCGTTATTTTAAACAGGATTTAACTTATAGTATATCTGTAATAATCGCTCCTAATTAAACATTTAAATGAAGTTTATACAATTGATTAATTATTATAATTTATAAAAGTAAAGCAATGATGAATAATTTAAAGATACTTCAGTTTAGTACTTTATAATAACTAAACTTCTAAATAGTTTTACAACTAAGCGTTAAGTTATTCCATAACATCCTTTGGAGAACGTAAACTCCAAGTCAGCTTTCTGCAGTAATATCCCCGGAGAGAAGTTATATATCCACGTATCATAAGTTGCAACCATAAACTTTTATTGCAGTGAAATAAAATCAGTCGAGTTTAGAAAGTTTGGCCTTCAGCCCTCAAATAAACTTGATAATAAGTTTTTACGTCTCGTTCAATCAAAAGTCTTAACTAGTTATGGCTTTATTTTAATTCAGGTTTCAGGTGTTGCCTCCGTCCTTTACTTTAGTACACGTAATATTTGTGTGTGTCAGTTGTTGAATTGAAACGTCTTTAACTATTTGAGGGGTAGCTTATGCAGCGCAGAATGTGCAGAATAATATCCCGTATTAGCTTGTTTAGTTAAAATGACATAATTGTCGTTCTAGTAAAAAAAACTCAAAAAGGTTTACGTCTAATGAAATAAGCGATTCCGCTTGTTGGAGTTTTTGGTTAAGGAAATAGTCCGAGCGAAAACCAACGTCTGTACCAAATTTTGACCGAATCGGACTAAAATACTGCCGTTAGAGTGCGAACACATATACTAGGCCTAAGCTAGTTGAGCGCGTGGCCTTCAGATCAGGCGGGTGGGCTGGGATCGAGGCGGGGGTACCTTTCTAAAAACATCCGCCGCGCCGTAGTGCCGTGACTCACTCAAGCCATTTCCCTTCGCTTGCCCGATACACTGGTAGTATATCAGCAGGACGGCTAATACACTGGTTGCCGCGCGCGCAGCTAGCTTAGGCGTACTGTACATATATATACTTTTCAATGACATTACAAAACTGTTCTGTGGACCATGATCGGTGCTCATTGACCACTCCCGACCTTATAGTTGGTTCTTACCATAAGAGCCACGCAATGGTAATTCCTATGGTAATTCGAAAAAAAATATAAATATTTATATCCAAGTGCAGTTGCTAAGTTTTCCCAAACCAACTATAGTTTGCTTACGTGTTTTTCTATATAATTTGTTTTTCATAATGCCAGTGTTGGTATTAGTATACGCCTAGTCGCAACTGACTTGATGGTGTTTACAACCAAATACTCCCAAACGCTAATTTGTACAGATTCTGTTCAATACAATGTTTTCGGTTACCATGGAAACGTGTATTCAGAAGACGTCAATAACACATATTAGGTAAGGATAATTAACACGACATCGCTGTCTTGCCAACTATAACGTTGGAATCTACTGTACGCATAATAATGGTATGTTTTCTTCATAATAAAGGTGTAGGATTAATAATAATCCCAAAGCTACGATGGTAAATAATGTTAAATGTTAAAATCAAATTATTTCGTATATTTTTATAACGGTAGTTGTAATAAGTTTAAAAGAACTAGCAAGGCTCAGGTCTACCACTTTAATAAAAACCTAACCTAAATGTTAGAAATACAAATAATTGCTTCACAGTTTGAAATCAGTTGTTATTGGAAATATTGGAGCAAACAGCTGTTGTATCTGTTATTTTATTCAATTGGTTGCTATGGTAATAAATGTAAATTCGTGTTTTGACTCCTCAATCTAGGCGTAACCTAAAATTTTTCCCGACAAAATTTACAAATATTGGAATAAAAAAATGTTTTTATCAAAATGAATTGTAGCCTATGCTACTCAGGGATAGTGTAGCACGCAGGGGTTTGCCCTAGGATAGTAATAATTTGGTTTTTCGATATGACTCTTATGAGATGCAGTGTCAAAAGCTTCGATTAACCCTTCAACGTGTGACTTTTTATGAGAGAAACTCCCCCTGCTGCGGGACTTTTTTAAGCTTTCAGGAGTTATGAAACATGTTTGTATAAAAATGTTAGTATCTAACTTATTTTTTGGAATATTTTAACGATTCTTTTACTAAATTAAACATCAAATTGCATTCTTTTTGGTAATATCAATAACACATGAGTTTACTTGTGATAACATATTTAAATAAAAGTCAAAAGTTAGTTTTAGTTGGTAGTCTTATCACAAAACACATACCTAAGAAAACACCAATAAAACCAATATTAAATATTCAAAACATGATTTCCGAACGTAATCAATCAACTAACAAACATAAAAACACTACAAGTAATCAAATGTAAACAAAAACGTAGTAAACACAATGTCACAAACTTGTATGGTAAAACAGCTGTTATACTGGTGAACTAATTTCATCAAGAAATTCAACAGAAGTATCGTATGTTTTTTTTTTTAAATCAGCCAATAATTATGCTACAATGTCTACAATTATGCTACATTATGCTGTAATATAAATCGTTTCGAGATAATTTCAAGTTTAGCTGCTAGATGGAAGCATCTGATTAAATGTTCCTGAGCGTACGCTATACGTCAAAACGCACCGAAGGAAAAAAATCCCGGCGTATCGCGTACGGCAAAACACGTTGAAGGGAAGTCAAATAATATAGCATGAGTTTCTTATTTGTTTAACCTCCGATTATATAGGAAACAACTTAAGAGTTGAGAAACCCTTTCTGAAACCAAACTAAGCATCAGACATTAAATTATTAGTACTATTTTTTTGTAAAGTTGATGCTTCATAACTTTGTAACAATATAACAACCTCAAAGCGGTTAAAAAATTTAATAAAATCACTTTGAGACTAACATTGAATCAAAATAAACTCAGAAATAATTGTAACTCAACTGTTGCTATTTGTTTATGTGTGAGTTTAAATTCGTATTAAAGTAAAATCAATAAGGTTTTGATAAATTAAATTTTTTATCCAAGCGATGTTTTTCAGGAGAATTTGAAACCATTTAAACACGTTCTATAGGTTGCACAATGGATGCGTATACAATTATTCCACTCCTTAAGTCTAGTGTTCTTCTGTAACAGTACGACTAATGAAACCAGGTTGGTGTAGGTTTGTCAATTACAGAATTTTTCGAAGAATGTCGTTGAAATGTGACAGGGTAATAGCCAGTAATCTATACTTATAAAAGCCAAATACCATTGACTCATTGACTCATCACAGTTTCTCCAAAACCGAGTTTATGATAAAATTACTATTATATATATAGGTGTAGGGAACTTTGTAAACGGGTTGGATGAAACAACAAGGTTTATTTCAAATATATTTTATTCGAACAAAGAGATTACACTTTTCAGGAATATAAAGTGACCTAAGAAAATATTTTAAGTTTAATTTTATTTTAATTATTCGGACGTTAATTTCTTTCACTGGCATTTGCTTTTGTATGTTCGATAATATGTTAACACCGGTTTTTCATTAAATGGTCACACATATTGTGTTTGGGCTTCAATTTATTTCGCGGACATTCATTGTGGTACTTAAATTACTTTTTAATAGCATTATTTAATAAAATTTGCGCTAATTATGATTGGACGTTAATTTCTTTCACTGGCATTCGCTTTTGAATGTTCGATAATATTTTTAAAACCGGTTTTTCATTAAATGGTACTACATATTGTATTTGGGCGTCAATTTATTTCGCGGACATCCATTGTGGTACTTAAATTACGTTTTAATGGCATTATTTAATAAAATTTGCGCTAATTATGTTCGGACGTTAATTTCGTTCACTGGCATTCACTTTTGTATGTTCGATAATATTTTTAACACCGGTTTTTCATTAAATGGTACTACATATTGTATCTGATTACGTAAAACAACGAGGTTTATCACTGATGGTGCGCCGTCTAGCAGTGCAAACTAATGGTGAGAGCCGGCCGAACTTGGCCTAGTGTGCGGCGTTGCCAGATTTCGCTTGCCGCGGCCTTATACTAGAGAAGGCTATGGTTAAACAGATATGTGCATGGTACTGATGTTTTTAATCAGGTTAGTAGCGGTTTGCTCAAGTGCTAGCATTTGCGCCGGTATATGTACAAACAATTCATGTAGTGTCCCTCTTTACTTTTTTCCCATTGCACACTCCAAGATTGAGGCCACCGTATTTAAATTTATTGTTATTACCACAAGATGGATTTTACCGGAAACATATACTTATTACTATCAATATTAGCAGTGGGCACAGCGGAAAGGTATTAAACACTGACAGAGAGCAGTTGTATTAGAAACAATAAAACAATTCCCAACGTGCTCCGACTTCTCTTGACACTAATGTTGTGTCGTGAAATTTTTGCGGTGTTGGCAAGCCTGCGTTATCCCCGTAGGACTTTTCGCGAATAGCCATTCCCGATTTATTTCATCGTTGCGAGATACAATAGAGAAATGGAAAACGCTTGGTCTGTATTTCTAAAACCTTATTGTTCCGTTGCCAAGCAACAGAATAATAAGAAAATTAGTAATATCGGTTTCAAATTGTTTGCTTGGTTGTTTTCAATAGCTTTTACTTTCTCGTTATACTATAGTATTGAGAAAGTATAGTGATCGCAAAAAAAAAACGATGTTGAGATTTTTGAGGAAATATCCGTTTTGGGACCCTCTGAGTCCAAAAAAGTGGTTTTTACAAAATGCCTGTCTGTATGTATGTATGTCTGTATGTATACAAAGCTAGAGGGAACACTATTCGATCGATTTCAAACAAATTTGCACCAAACATGTCAAGTATGCCTGTATAGATGCACGAAAAACGGTTTTGAACAATTTTGAAAAAACCCACTTTTTGGCAAGAAAACTCCAAAAAAAATCAGTTATTATTTTTTTATAAAAAAACGGTCTAACGATTTTGATAAAATTTGGCTTACTTGTATCCTTTAATGTACCCTACCATATGCAAAAAACCGCATCTTTCTAAAAATACTCGTTTAGCTAATAATAATAATAACTGATTTTTTGGTTTTTTTGTCCATAAAGGGGGTTGTTTTTCAAAATGTTTCAAAACCTTTTTCGTGCATCTATACTTGCCTAATTGACGTGTTTGGTGGAAATTTGTTCGAAATCGATTGAATAGTTTTATCTCTAGATAATAATAATAATATAATAATTTATTAGTTAATCTCTTACTTTAATACAAAATCACTTTTCCTACCCCACGCTACAAGTCACATTGAATTTTTTTAATAATATAAAATATGTTTGTGAGAAAGTTTGTGTCAGTTCCTGGTACCGTTTATTTTCATTGGTGAAAAGAATTCATACGTGTAAAGAAAATATTTGGAAGATTTTCACGTCACGTTGAGATAATCTGTGAAGACTGTCTGGGTGTTTAACCCTAGAAGCGGCAGTGTTAATTAAAATGGGTTTTTTTTGCGTTTGCAAACATTTTTTTCAAAAATTCGCAAAAATAGTAGTTAAACCCAGTCCAAAAGTGTTCCATACCTTTTTTTTTTGTAGAGAAAGGTTTAAAGAATTCATATATGACAGTAAAAATGTGTTTATGTAACATTTACAAAGTTATTAGATCAAGAAACAAAAAATGTCCAGTAACGAAAGGAAACGTTCAACTTTAGACCTATTAGGTCTACGTAAAAAGTAGTAAAAATGTTTATCAAAATGTACAAAAGTTTTGTAATCTATACCTATAAAAGCCAAATACAGTACCATTGACTCATTGACTCATCACAGTTTCTCCAAAACCACGAGGCCTACAAACATGAAATTTGGCACTAATACTCTTTATAGGCTCTAGACGCGCACTAATAAAGGGTTTCCGAAAATTCGAAATTTTAGTGGGAGTTTAGGGGGTCAAAGTTACTAAATCACGATTTCTCAAAACCTACCAAACGTATTGGAATGAAATTTGGTATGTAGCTTCCTCTAGGGCCATAAATGCTCTCTAAGAAAGGGTTTCCGAAAATTCTAAATTTTAGGGACATATGGGGGGTCAAAATTACAAAATCACGATTTCTCTAAAACCAACGAACGGATTGGAATGAAATTTGGTATGTAGCTTCCCCTAGGGCAATAGGTGCTCGCTAAGAAAGTTTTTCAAAGAAATAGAAATTTTAGCGGAGGTTTGGCGGGGGGGGTCAAAGTTACTACAAAAAAACCATCGAACGGGTTGGAATGAAATTTGGTATGCACCTTCCTCTAGGGCCCTAGTTACTCGCTAAGAAAGGGTTTTAAAAAATTCGAAATTTTAGGAGGGTTTGGTGGGTCAAAGTTACTAAAAAGAAACACCGAACGGATTGGTATGAAATTTATTATGTAGCTTCCTCTAGGGCCCTAAGTGCTCGCTAAGAAAGGGTTTTAAAAAAATCTAAATTTCAGGTGAGGTTTGGGGGGGGGGGGGGGGTCAAAGGTACTAAAAATCCCCATAAGAAATACACAGTGTAATATATTTATTGATATAATATATTTTTTGTGAATATACATTTAACTTTGACTTGTCTATCCGTGCCAAGCCGGGTCGTGCCAGCTAGTTTAGTAGGAAATATTAAATTCCAAAATTTCGAAACGAATGTGTGATAAAACATATTATTTAGGAAAATTTGCATTTTATTTGCGTTGTAATAAACAATTAAAATATTCTTCTTTTCCCATGTACTTGGAGTACAGGTGTCTGCATACTTAATCTAAAATGGCCCACACACGATCAGTTTAACACGTTCACATAGACTATCGCGACACTACAAAACTGGCATAGACTGGCACAACCATTGTGACCATTCGCTACAAACCACGAGTACGATTTTGTTCAAATCTATATATATAAAAGCGAAATATTACTCACTTACTCATCACGATTTTTCAAAACCTACCAAACGGATTGGAATCAAATTTGGTATGTAGCTTCCTCTAGGGCCATAAATGCTCTCTAAGAAAGGGTTTCAAAAATTTCGAAATTTTAGGGGGGTTTGGGGGGTCAAAGTTACTAAAAAGAAACACCGAACGGATTTTAATGAAATTTATTATGTAGCTTCCTCTAGGGCCCTAAGTGCTCGTTAAGAAAGGGGTTTTTAAAAAAATCTAAATTTTAGGGGAGGTTTGGGGGGGGGGTCAAAGGTACTAAAAATCACCATAAGAAATACACAGTGTTATATATTTATTGGTATAATATATTGTTTGTTAATATACATTTAATTTTGACTTGTCTATCCGTGCAAAGCCGGGTCGTGCCAGCTAGTGTAGTAGGAAATATTAAATTTCAATATTTCGAAACGAATGGGTGATAAAACATATTATTTATAAAAATTTGCATTTTATTTGCGTTGTAATAAACAATGAAAATATTCTTCTTTTCCCATGTACTTGGAGTACAGGTGACTGCATACTTAATCTAAAAGGGCCCACACACGATCAGTTTAACTGCGTAGTTATCATGTGTGACGTCATGACTGAGCGATAAACTGAGGAAACTGCGCAGTTCTGACATGACGTCACACGGGATAAACTGCGCATTTAAACTGGATCGTGTGTGGGCTTCTTCAGGCCTGCTTTGGTTAGCTCAGTTAATTGGACAGTTTTCACAGTCCTGTCTAGTCGTCCCTAGCTTTTACGGTGCCTTTCTTCTGAGTTTCTTCTTCAAGCAGCGCTGCTGCAATTACTCAACACACTGTTGCCTCTTTTTTTCGGTCACTCTGTGTCGAAAATACACACGCTCGGTAGACTGTGACTATACTGCACGAAAAACACTGAGAGAACTGAGAAGAAAACTGAAGTCGCCCACACACCAGGTTCACACAGTTGTGCAGTTTTATTTTCACAGATAAACTGTTGTTAGCGTGTGTAATATTAATTGGAAAGTAACCACGATCTGACCTACCAGAATATGTACCATCCTCAAAGGGAACAAACAAAATGGAAAGCGTACTGGGTCAAAAATGGGGTGGTACATACATAAAAAAAAACAAAGATGATAAATCCTTCTAGGGATAATAATCTGTAACCTTACCTTATTTTGGAAAGTTTTTCAAGAAACACCTGAATTAACTATTCACAGGAAATGCCAAACAAATACAATTCACTTAATAAACAATTTGTTTATTAAAATATTATTTTAAATTAAAATACAAAAAAATTATACGCCCTTAAATAATAAAAATCTTAAATTGACATGCCCTTAAGTACAATTGCTTTTCAAAGAAAATATTTACAATATATATATTAATTAATTATGTTCAAAAAAGAAAAACCCTCCCCAAAATAAAATTTGAAAAACCCTCCCTGTTTACAATAAAAAAATACAAAATTACGAACTAGTAGTGTTTACAAATTTACAAAATTGAATACATTCACCATGGATTTGATAATAATTTTATATCTATGGCCAAACTTAATACTAGGTAAAAATTAATTAATAAAAAAAATTATGAGACGTCTCTCTATAAAAAAAGGTATGTAAATTTTCTAATATAGAGCCCTTAGGGCTAAGGTCCGAAATATGCTATAGCTGCACCTCCCAATTATTATTATAAAAAATATTATTGTAGCCTTTTTCAACTATGTAAGCTTTTATTAATTTGATATCATTTTTAAAGTAACAGACAGTTCAAAATTCTAGCAACACTCAGAAATGTTTTCATAATAGCTGGTTGTTATTGTTCCGAAGATAGAAGACAAAACTTGTAGGATGTTAAACCCATGTGATACTTAAACCAGTGATGTTCACTATAAGAAAAAAAACACATGTTTTAGTACATGGCTAAAAACATGTATAAAGTTGCATAACTATTTCATGTATGAAACTGTAATTTAACCTCGTGTATAGAACTGTATTATATTTTCCTGTATGAATCTGTAATTTAACCTCGTGTAAGAAACTGTATTCTAATTTATAGGCTTACAAAGAAATATTTAAAACAGAGCTTTGAATACACACTATTACACCTTTATAAGGCTTAAAAAGGCTTCTAAATCTTATAATGCAAACAGTTTAAGGCTTGTGGCTACGTAAAGTGAAACAGATATGCTATGTAAAATATAGGCTATAAAAAAATGAAGTTAAGTTATGACATAAATTTACTCTGCAAGTGTAGATAAATGTTACAGTTAAATTCACACAATACATATTATTATAGCTAACTCAGGGTGTAATTTAGGTTTGAACTTTACCTGGTAGAAGATAGATGGATATCTTAGCCGGTAGACATGTTTTGTAACGAAATAAGCCTTAGACAAGGTCGGACAGATTTGCCTTGCAACGCCATAAAAACACTTCACGAGAATAACTTTAAACAACTCACGAACGCATATTAATAAAACTTGCTTACAGATGGTTAAAATTTAGCAAGTCGGTTTTACATTTAAATAAAAATTTGTTTTAGACTAAGAGTTGATCGTGTTGTCACTTTCATCTGACATGGTCAAGGCTACGGCCGAAGAATGAATAAGCAAGGTCGACCGGCTAACGATGCAGGCAGGCATCGAACAGCTGTTGTGTGGCTTGATCTAATAAACGTACAATGTTGCCAACATGAATTGGCCTTGGCGCGCGAATTCAAAAGTTACTAGTTTTAGATTTACGTTTCTACAAACGCTACACTGTATTTTATTGCATACGTCCAACTTTACTTGAAAATATGTTAAAGAGATCTGACGAAGTGTTTGGCACGTAGTTAATAGTTTTACTTTTCAATCCCAAGTGTATTCCGCACAATAAAGTTAGACGGGATTTCAAACCCACGCGTCGTGTTAGAGTGAACTTTTCAAAGAAGAAATAGCAAAAGTGTAGATATGTTGAGACTTTAAATTTAAATATTTTTAGCAGTCCTTCCTTTATCTACAGGAAACCTTACGTCTATGATCTATTTATATACTACTAGCTGGCCCAATCCGGCTTTGCACGGATAGACTAATCAAAGTTAAATGTATATTAACAACAACAAAAAATATTAATAAATATACTATACTATGTATTTCTTATAAGGATTTTTAGTAACTTGACCACCCCAACCCTCACCCAACCCCATAAAATTTTGAATTTGTTTAAAACCTTTCTTAGCGAGCACCTAGGGCCCTAGATTACGCTACATACCAAATTTCATTCCAATCCGTTCGGTGGTTTTTGAGATTTCATGATAAGTGAGTGAGTGGTATTTGGATTATACGCTTATTATTTGACTTGAGCAATCATGTTAACACGTGTATGTTTAATACACAACGCATTGCATGTTTCGCACGCCAACTCCATATTGGGAGTATTTTCAATTCACAATGCATTGCGTGCTTCGCACGCCAACCCTCTTATTGGGAGTATTTTCAATAAACAACGCATTGCGTGCCTCGCGCACCCATTCATGTATTGTGAGAATTTTCAACACACAGAGCATTTCGTGCTTCGCACCCCAATTTTAAGCCTATGTCCTATGGACGCACGTGTGCGTTCGATTTAAAATATTAGTGATTATTACGTAGAAAGGTTAAAAAATAAAAAAATAATGTAATTTCTAGTCATTTAGACTATAAATATAAAAAATATAAGGACAGCTCCTAGCATTGGAAATATGAAATTTGAGTGGTATAGAACTTGAATAGTGTTAATAGTTGACAGCTGTTTCGCATTACTGTCAGGAATCATCGGAACAACTAACTACAAACTCCAATTAAACATTGTTGTAAAACAAATTTAAAAAACCGACAAAAATGAAGATAATGAAAACAATTAACGTATTATAACATTTAACTTAACAGGAAGTGACTGTGCAGTTTTATATTTGATCCTAATCGAAGGACTGATTGTGTCAGGTTGATGGTTTTAGGAAGAAATATCTTATCTATCAGGTCATTGATTAAGTTAGCTTGAAATTGAGTTTAGTAGTTATTCACCAGGTTTCCTTTGTCCTTCATTTAATTGCTATAAATCCGGTAGTTCTCTAAAGCGTTCAATTTGTGTCCCTTATTGCAGAAATGAAGTATGTCTATGTTTGTGTCTATTGTGTAAATTTCAATGTATAAATATTGGAGATAACAGCCAATACAAAATCAATAATTCTAACTGTAGTAAACTAAATTATGTTGCCAATAAAAATCATTTGGTTAGAATATTGATAGTATTTTTACCTAATTATAGTATGAGGTTGTTTATCCTTACACCATTCTAAAAACTAATACAACTAGACAGTATACTGAATATACACTACTTTGATATACCTAAAGTAAAACCATACTTTAAGTTTAAGTATACTAAAATAAAACATTTAAGATAGCCTATACACTAAATGTAACAAACATACATTTTTTTAATATCAATATTACTAGCGAATTCCAACAGGAAAAATTAGTAATTACAGTGGCTCTTATGGTGAGTCCTAAAATCGGGTGTTGTTGATGAGCATCAATCAGGTTCCTCTGAAAACTTTTATATGTGTATTTTATAAGTCGCTTGGACAAGTGCGTTTTTCCAAAAATCCCAACAACCGGAAGAACTTTTTTGTAAGAAGGTAAATTATTTTTGAGATATTTCTTGGTAGAAAATTTTTTTTGGAGGTTTAGTCCACAGAAATAAATATATGAATTTATTCTGCACATTTAATTTTTACGCGAACTTGTAGCTCTTATGGTCTCCCCCTCCCCCCCAAAAAAAACTGATCAAAACTTAAAATACCATAAAAATAACCGTTTTGTATACACGTGGCAGATTTTACCGTGGCGGGGGGGGGGCAGCTTTTAATCTGAGATCTACGGCCAGAACTCAACTTGAGAAGCGCAGTCCATAATCCTATCTCACAACGTCGAGGTGCAAACTCGCAAAAAGAGTTTTCCGCTCCGAACGCAACGAAGCAGCGCTTACAAAGTGATTAGTATTATAGGAATATATATGACTAGCTGGCCCGACCCGGCTTTGCACGGATAGACAAATCAAAGTTAAATGTATATTAACAAAAAATATATTATACCAATAAATATATTACACTATGTATTTCTTATGGGGATTTTTAGTAACTTTGCCCCCCCCCCAACCTCCCCTAAAATTTAGATTTTTTTGTTTTAAGTCTTTTTTAGCGAGCACCTAGGGCCCTAGAGGAAGCTACATAATAAAATACATTCCAATCCGTTCGGTGTTTCTTTTTAGTATCTTTGCCCCCCCCCCCCAAACCCCAATAAAATTTCGAATTTTTTAAAACCCTTTCTTAGCGAGTACCTAGGGCCCTAGAAGAAGCTACATACCAAATTTCATTCCAATCCGTTTGATGGTTTTTTGTAGTAACTTTGACAACCCAAACCTCCCCTAAAATTTAGAATTTTTTTAAAAAAGTCTTTCTTATCAGCACCTACGGCCCTAGAGGAAGCTACATAATAAATTTCATTCCAATCCGTTCGGTGTTTCGTTTTAGTAACTTTCTTAGTGAGCACCTTTGGCCCTAGAGGAAGCTACATACCAAATCTCATTCCAATCCGTTCGGTAGGTTTTGATAAATCGTGATTTAGTAACTTTGACCCCTCCCCCAAAACCCCCATAAAATTTCGAATTTTCGGAAACCCTTTCTAGAGCATAATATAAAGAGTATTAGTGCCAAATTTCATGTTTGTAGGCCTCTTGGTTTTGGGAAAACTGTGATGAGTCAATGAGTCAATGGTATTTGGCTTTTATAAGACGTATAGATGAAAATTAAGTTATACAATTTAAGGTTAAGCGATATATTAAAAATACATTCAATTTATCTTAACCAAATAAGAATAAACTCTCTAAATAATCATCGGTTGTGTACCTTGCTCCTAGTTCCAATATAATACAGGCTGACACAGTTGTCTTAACTTAGACAAGAGTGGTTCAAACAGCAATTACAGAGAATGATTAACGCTGATTAAGTTGGAAGCATTATACAGTTACGGCTTCTATGTATCCTTCCCGCGTTAGGATCAGTTCTACAGTTATAATTACTTCCGTTCCGTTCTTCATCTTCAGGAAACTGGGAAACCTGGAACATGACGTAAATGACATTAGGGTACTTCGTTTACCTCTCAATGCACGTTAACTTGATAACTTCCTTCCTGAGTGTTTCAAATATTTCACAAATACAAATATATATATGACGTTTTGTATGTTAAACGTTTCTACGTAACACTGTAACACTTTCTACGTAATAATCACTAATATTTTAAAGCGGACGCACATGTTCTCTGTATTGAAAATATTCCCAATACGGGGGTTGGCGTGCGAAGCATGCAATGCATTTTGTATTGAAAACACCCCCAACAAGGGGGTTGCCGTGCGAAGCACGAAATGCAATGTGTATTGTAAATACTCTCAATACGGGGGTTGGAGTGCAATGCACGCAATGCACTGTGCGTCGGCCCCTTTCCATAGTGTTCAGTGTCAATCTCACATGTGCGTCCTTAACAGTGAACGTGTTAAGATGAATATTTACTTACTTAAGTATTATGTATTACATTTTAGTGGTAACGGAAATATGTTTCAAGGTTTATTAAATGGAACTTATGTAATATTGTACGAAATAGCTGTTTTAAAAAGTTTGCATAGAAGTTTGATAATTCCATCACACAGCTGAACCGCTGACGTGAGTTGATGAAATTTCCAAAATAAAGTTTGAATTTCTACCATCTAATAGGAACATTTGTCTAATCAAGAAGGCTCTAAATGCCAGCGTGTTTAAAATATATAAGTAGAATTCGTTTGTACGTTTGTAAACCCGCTTTGCGAGTGTGCACCTCGACCTTGTGGTCTCGGATTAGGGATTGATTCGCTTCGCTCTCAACGCAAAAACTAGGTTTGCTCTGCCACGGGGATTTGAACAGGTAGTTTTATGGTATTATACTTTTTGATCGGTTTTGGGAGAACGGGCTATAAGGTCGTGTAAAAAAATAAAATTTGCAACATAATCTGCTGTATATATTTGTTTAAATAAACCCAAAAAATATTTCATTCTAGTACAACAAAATATCAAAAAATTATTACTTCTGGTTAACAAACATTTTTCCGTTTGTAGGTTTTTTTTTTGCTAACGAACTTTTTTGTCTGTGTATCAAGTTATTCTAGTAGTGGTTTTTATGGAGTCTTACTAGTAAAATTACTAAAACTGTTTATTTGTTTATTAATTCTATAAAATATTGCATTACCTTTACATATAATGTATACTGCTTAAGGTACAGTAAATATATAGCTAGCTAATAACGTTGTATTAATCACAGCTACGATTGCAAGCGATAATCTGCAGACTTACCCATGGGAAGGTCTGTTATATACAAATAGCGTTAAAACACTGATGAAACTCCAGTTAAATTAGTCGACTCTTTTTGCTTTAATTTACTGTTATTATCAGCAACTTCTTACAAACAATTACATGTTATAGATATCTGTAATTTATAAATTATTTATTTCTTGTAGATTTCGTACTAAGCTTTATCAGGTTTATCAAATTAGGTTATGTTCCCAATTATTCCTACTACATCATGAATTTAAGAAAATTTAATGAAGGGGAGTAAACAAATCTATACAGGGGGTTTCTTAAATTTGACCCCGAACTTCTGAAATGGGTTCCTTGAATAAAAATTAATAAAAAAGTTCCTATAAACATGTGCCGTAAAATGCTTCGTTTCAAAGATATCCACCATTTTGTTTGTTTTTTACTAAATACTTCATATCTTGAGAAATATTTTACTGATTGAGTTTAAACTTGGCATGAAGTTTAACCTAACTATAATATTTGTGTACAAGAAATACAACCGATTATATCCAATTATGCGTTTCAAAATGGCGGCTGTTTTAAAATTTCTAAATTACTCAAAAACTGTGCATTTAAAAAAAAATAAGACACGTTTTTTTTTGTAGCGCTTTTGATTACCTATCGGTTTGTGTAACTTCTTGTGTGGAGAAGGATAATAGGTTATGTGAAATAATTCGTTTGTTCAACCCGGCATCCTATACCAACACAGGAAACACAACAATATTGTATGTACATACGCTGTTATTATCTTTAACTTACCTATTATCGTTCATTAGATTGTTTTCCCAGTTACACCATCTGATAGGGAATTAAAATAGCTACAAAAAAGGTAACTTGAAATTGTTTGTTAAAATGTACGGGGTTTGAGTAATTAGGTTTGAAATTTACAAATAGCCACCATTTTGAAACGCATGATTTGACATAATCGCTTATTGTTCTTGAGATAGATCTTTTTAGGTTAAACTGCATGGCAAGTTTGAACTCAATCAGTCAAACATTTCTCTAGGTACGAATTATTTTGTTAAAAAAACAAAATGGCGGATATCTGGAAAACGAAGCGTTTCAGGGCACATGTCTATAGGAACTTTTTTTAATGTAAATAACCCACTCCATAAGTTTTTCGTCCTATTTAAAGACACCCTGAATTTAAAATAATAAGTCCCGACAGACCGATTTACAACCAACTTACACACAAAGCTAATATATCTAGAAATGTACAATTTTGAAGAGTACCTTCACACCACCAAGTAGAAGTGAACTAAGAAAGGATTTTTGAATATTAATATTTAGGGTTGAAAATAATAAAAATACCGGAGTTCACTTCCAGTCCTATAAAAGGTAAAACGCGGAGACTTTACCGTGGAGGCGGCTTCGGACGGCCGGGATGGAAACAAGTTTGAGAGCGAAGGGAAACTTTAAAATCTGAGGCCTGAAGGTCAATGTCCTCGCAAACCTCTAAAATAGTTTGTTAAAACCCTACAATAAATAAACTTAATTTTGTATATTCGCTAAACTCACGTCAACGGTTTAGCTCCGTGATTTAATTGGTATCGTTCTGCAGTCATTGATTCTTCGATGTTAATATTAAAAGTAGTAAACTTTTTAATATTTTAAGAAACGGAAAATAATTAGTAAAACGCTCTCGCTGGCAATCTTCATTGCCAAAATGATTGTTTGCTTCAATTCTTTGATCAGCATTTTATATACAATATTATTTTTGTTAATTAAATCGCAATAAATACGTTTACTTTTTATAGTAGACTATAGGGTTCCGTCCCCTGCTCGCTTCGCTCGCCATCCCCCGCGATGACTCGCGACGAAACATATGCAAACAGTTTATTTTATATAAATATTCCGTACTATTAAATTCTAATATGACTTGTTTATTTTTAACTAGGATGTAACATAGTGGTTTCTTATTTTTAAATTCCTTAATTTATTAAGAGTTTATTAATATATGTTAATTTTTCTATGTACGTTGTAAGAAATAATGTAAAAAATTTTCAGCTCAATAACTTTTAGGAAGATATAACAATACATTTTATTGTTTTAACCCTAGAACCGGCAGACGGTACATAATGTAACACATTTGTAACGAGTGATTGTATTTAAAATTTGACCCACTAAAAATCTTCCAATCTCAAAAAGACAAACACCATTGAAAAGGGTTTGTTTCAAACTTTAATTTCTGTATTTACAATTTCTTTCTAAAACGTATATTTACATACATAATCATCGTTGCAGTTTATTAGTTTTCTACAACACACTCGCTGCCCGTATATTCACCGAATTTCATCCTAAAACGCAACGAAATAGCTCGTCTTTCTTCTCTCTCTACAGCCCAGTACTTTTTCTGAGCTAAACCTATATATCGTTGGATTCGTCACAGTTTCCCCTATCAAAGAATGCCGTCCAATCAAAAATTGGTCATAGTTCTAAAGTTGTGTTGCGTTTTGTAGACCCTTGCAATTGGTCAGTTTTCCAACCAATAAACAGCCTGACTTATTACACGTGATATCTGTGTGATTGAAGTCTATTTTTAGACATGTTTTGATATGTCTGTATAGAGAATGCTTCAAGCTAACATTTCTTATGAACCAAATATATTTTGCTCAAAAGGCTTATTGTCTAAGAGGAAAGCCATTGTTGTGACGTTTTCAAACCAAGGTTCAATATTTCAAAGTAACGGTTTTCCCCCGTGCAACGTCACAGCCGACCCTTGTATACCAAGCATATTTTCCCTTGAATGAGACGTTTCTATATTTGTCCTCACTTTTTCTATTCAAATAATTCTAAGTCAAACACTTTTATTAAAAGATAATTTACAAGTATACAGGTCAATTCTTTGATTTATTCTCTACACTTTGTTATAATAATATTTCATTTTTGGGCAATGTACATATTGGTAAATTACGTTTCAAACTTGGCATACTTTTGATAGCAGTCTTGTAGTAGGAACATAAAAACTCGTGTTTTCAAAATAAGAACTTTGAAAATGTTTTTATATATAGTTCTATTTAGAACTATATTACGGAACTTTTATAACATTTATGGAAAAAAATTAAAAAAATGTTTACTACTTTTTATGTAGAAATAAAGTTGAGCTTTTATTTTTTGTAACTGAACATTTTTCTTTCTTGAGCTTTAACTTTGTAAATTTTACATCTGTCATTTTTTAACTGGCATATATACACTTTTTTAACCTTTTTCTACAAAAAAAAACAAAACTGGGAACACTTTTGGATTGGGTTTCATTTACTATTTTTGATGAATTTTTTAATAAATGATTGCATTTGCCAAAAAATCCATTTTCGTTAAAGCTGCCGGTTCCAGAGTTTAGGGTTGTTATCACATGTTCACCCTTTAGCAGCACACGACAAAATGCAAATATAGTTTACGTTTTCTATGTATCTTGTAAGAAATAAATGTTCAACATTTCAGATATTTAGCTTTAAGGAACGTATAACAATTAATATTGATTGTTTTAGGGGTTGTTTCAACCCTTAAATCAAAATGAATGCTAGTCTATGTTTCTCAGGGATAGTGTAGCTTTTTATTAGTGAAACTAATTTTTCAATCGGTTCAGTAGTTCCAGAGAATACCCCCTACATACAAACAAAGTTTAGCTCTTTATAATATCATTGTAGATAGTTCATGTTTTTGTGGGTATCAGTGACTTGGTGTGAATTCAAATCAACTAAACTCAAGTTGTATAGAGAAAACAATTCTATACAGATAGAAGTGTAAAGGCTATCACATGTGTCTAAACTTAGACAAGACTGTTTTAAACAGAAGTTATAGGGAATAATTAACTCTGATTTAGGTGGAAGTGTTATACAGTTAGGATCCCTACTCTCGCTAGGATTAGTTCTGCCGCTATAATTACTTCCGTTCCGTTCCTCATCTTCAGGAATCATGGAAACGTGGAACTTGACGTAAATGACATTAGGGTACTTCGTTTGCCTCACAATGTGCTTTAACATGATAATTTCCTTCCTACAATCTAGTTTGTATAATTTGTAGAGATGTTAACTTCAATGCTTTCATTGGAACTAAGTGAATCTTTTATCATTTTATTATGCATTGGACTTTAATATAACATTAATCACTAACGTTTGAATAAATTTTAGTACTAAAAATTTTAATATTATCCGCACTATAACAATTTAAAAATTTGAATACATCCGCACTATAATAATTTACTTGGTGGAGTTATTGGAACGAAGTTTAAATAACGCGGATCTCAATTTAAATTAAAAGACTGTCGGTTCCGTCCGGCGTAATTCGGATATTATCGTCAAGCGCTGAAATTTTAAGTTAGGCCTAGAATGTAATTTTAATTCTAGGCCTAACCTAAAATTATTGTATGTATGTTGCCGTTAAGACAGTTAAAATAAATTAAACTCGCACAGAATAATTTTAGGTTAGGCCTGGATGGATGAACCCTACATTTTATGTTTATAGAATGTATTTACAATGAATGGACATTTATCTGTGTTTAGCATATTAGCTTTGAAGTTATAATTCATTCTACACCTTTAATATAATAAAATTAGGCACATGGAAACAGTAAATATTTGTAAAAAAAACAGTCATATAATAAACGACAATAATTGAAAGATTAAAATTATGAGTGTATGTTGCCGTTAAGGCTGGCAAAAGAATTGCAGAAAACGAACACAGTTACTTTGTTTTTTTTACTCTGTCCTGTGTCCTGTTCTCAAGATCTAAGAAATAAAATACCTAGTAAAATAATAATATTTTACTTAAAGAAAAATTGTAACCGAATATAATTTGTTTCAATTATTTAGTCTAAACAAATTACTATTTATTCGTTGTATTAACAAACATATACAACCGCTGACGTGAGTTGAACAAATTTCCAAGATTTATTTGTTTTAGGATTTCAACTAACTTTTGGTAAAATTGGTCTACAAAGGCGATGAAAAGCTATTGGTTCGAAATATAGTATAACTTGTTTACATCTTAGCCTCCAGCCCAGTCTAGTTCCGATCGCAGCGGAACCTCTCGCTTTTTGAGTTTGGACCTTGATCTTGCGGCCCCGGAGTATGTACTGCGCTTAGCGAGTTTACAGCGATCACACTCGCTTGTTATGGTATTTTACATTGTGATCGATTTTGGGGGCAACCAAACGGACTGTGAGTTATTGTAAAAAATCTAAATGTGAAGAGAACTTCTTATGTTTATTTTTGTCGGAAAATATTTTCAATCTAGTACGAAAAATCTTAAAACATTACTACCCGCGGTCGAAAAAGTGTTTCAGGTTGTTGGATTTTGTTGCTGACGAAAAAAATTTGGACAAAAGCGGACGTTAAAGAGCGAACACAGGTATACGTGTACCAATTTTAATGACACTCCAAAACGTGTTATGGGTACTATGATCGGTGCACATTAACTATTCCAAACCTTAAGGATCCTGTAACAGTCAATTCGATAGCTCATCTTTAATATGGAAATTCGATAATAAATACGGGAGTGTAAAACAGCTGTCATTTTAATATCTCACATTTTGTTGTCCAGTTTTATTAAACTGTAGTCAACAATAAACACCAATTAAAACTTATAGAAACTGATTTCATCCATCATAAATTAGACGACTGTGTGGTCAACTTTAATATTCGGTTACCAACTTCTAGGTTAGATCGTGTGTTAATATTAGAGATTGGATACATCCGTAATTACACGTATATATAACACAATGATTTTATAGGAGTTGATTTAACATAACAGTTTATCGTGTTAAGTGGTCACACACTTTTAATCGTTTTATTTATGTATAATGACACCCTATCAGGAACTATTCGCTATTTATCATGGAGTGGCTACTCGCTTGGCTATATCTTTAGTGAGAGGGTAGAAACATATATCACACATATAAGTAGGTCTATACATATAAACATATATTTTATTCTGACATCCACTTAATTTCTACACTATGTAATAATAAAATCACAATAAACCTCCGTCTAAAACTTATGCTTACATAACGGGAGAAACTAAGTACGCATTTCTACTCCCCAAATATGAATTCTTTTAAATATATATTTAACTCTCCCAATAGATCAACCCACAGAAACTGATTCTAATCCATAATTTACTTAAAATAATTATACCTCTTATCCACAAACTTTTTACTCTGTCCTGGTGGCTCTGATAATCGGACGGCTCACGGGAAAAGCTTCTCTGTGGTCTCTCCTTGACGCCCACGCCGGCGTCTACACCCCGAAGCCCCTGGTCTTCCAAGACCTCTCTTCTCACCCCCAGAACTTTCCCGAAAAAACCCCCATTACTAATGTGTTCTGTCTATTTAAAAACTATGTTCCCCCTCTCAGTTTTCCCCGTTGTTCCTTTGTATTAGTATGACGGCTTACTTATAAAAGCCATTCAGCAATTTTACTTAAGTTCTACTTATACAACTACGACTACCTACTATATATTACATAATTGTGTAATTCTGCCATTGACAAGTTGTCAGCAACTCATTCTATTTCGTAACACACCTTAAGATATTCTTAAACTAAACATTATGATGTATACAATATACCGAATTGTGTTATAATGAGTTAGTATTTGTGGTTGTTTGGTAATAAATGTAAGCCTAAAGATGCTGTCAGTGTAATGGCGAAAGATGTGGCATCTAACTAAAGAGGCCTATAGACGTAATGCATGTATATAATAGATTCGTTTAACTTGACCACCATTAGAGACAACTTCCTAACTTCGGAATCCAGCAATCACTGAACGAAGACGACACCTACTTGGAGGAGAAAAACATCGACCTCACATGGGGTACAGGCTTTTAACAATAATAAACCAAGAGTTTGCGTTCAAGGAAACCTTCTTCAAGGAGGAGTCCACGATATAATGACCTAATCTAATCTAACCGACGTATTAGAAAATGCTTGTTATTTATTTTTTATAAGAAACAGTTCCATGATTAAAATTTGAACAAGGTTAAACATATCGGCTGGTATAATAATTAATGTATGATATGAAAAAATCTGAATTTTAAAATCAACATTATAAAATTATGGAGTAAGCCTACATTATAAATTTGGTATTCTGTTTGCAGATGGTACGTAGGACTACTTAGAGTTGAAGTAACATTGGTCTCTGTATCCGTTGGTTTAAGGTAAGGTAAAACTTCATTTTAAAATGGTTTTAATCTTAAATGGATAAACTTAAGTTTTCAGTAGAAAGAGTAATTTTAAAACATGTGTTCCGTGCTTCTAGAAAGTGGTATGGTAGAAGTATAATTTTTCACATTTTTTTTTTTTATTATTGTGGATTGTTTATTTTCTGTACACGTTTATTGGCATTTACTCGTCTTACCAGTTCAATACAAACATTTCCCTTCCATTTTAATTCCGATCAAGATTTGGTAAGTGTAAACATATTAAAATGTTTTAATTATTCCAAAATAGCTGTACCCTGCCATGCTTCGCTGTGGCACATTATGGTTTCATCGAGGAAACACGAGGAACAAAACAAAGCATAAGTTTCATAGATTGGTGTTTTGGTTCGTTGTAGGCCTAACCTAAAATTATGTTCAGTTTTTGATCCAAATCATCTGTTTTATATATAATAGGTATGTAACAACCGATGTTTGTATTGAATTAAAATATAGTAAGCGTTTTTCGTTGATTTTTGTTTGCGTTTGTTTTTAGTTTGTCAATGTAACCTCAAAAAGCTAATATTCTTCAAATTTGCTAAGTAATGTTGCCGTGGTGATGAATGTAAACAAACATGACGTGTTGCTATGCTTTTTATACGAACAGCTGTTTTTGTGCTCCTGATAAAATCTAAAGAAATCATTCTTCCGTAAGACTAACATTGAAAATTTGAAGTCCAGTGAGACACAGCCCTAATGTCCCACGACTTTGGTAATTGGCCTAAAACCTTCCCAGGGTTAACATGTGTTACTGTGCAAAATTTCAAAGCAATCGGATAGACGGTTTGGTAACGCGTAAAGAACAAACAGAAGACAGACAGACAGACGGACATACAATGGGATTATATATATATATATATATATATTATGCAGTTTTTTTGGAAACCTATTAAGCTTTGGGAAAAATGTATGGAACAATTTTGGAAGAGAATTGGTCAAAATCTATTTGACCCATTTGTTTCAGATAAAATTGATTATGAAAACACTTAGGCCTACAGAAGTAAAAAGGCAATGTTCAAATTGATATACAGTATATTTGTGATTTTATATATTTAATCCATGGTAAATGGATAGACATGTAACAGTAATACATTTGTTTAACCCTTTGATGCCCGACAGTACTTTTAAATACCACCCAATTCAACTGTCTTTATAAAGTTGTGGCCTGGAGGTACTTTAGAGTACCATTGCAGTTCTGTAAAATATCAGGACTACACCTAGTTTCAACAAATGTCACCAGAAAGCAGGACTTGTTTGGCTAGTACTTGCTTTCAATTCGCAATTTATATGGTGTGATTTCCCCATTTTTTAAAAACATGTTCTAGTCTTTCATTTGTCAGTATTTTTTACTTTCTCACTATACTATAGTATAGAGAAAGTATAGTGATCGCAAAAAAAAGTCGATGTTGAGATTTTTGTGGAAATATCCGTTTTGGGACACCCTGAGTACAAAAAAGTGGTTTTTACAAAATGTCTGTCTGTATGTATGTCTGTATGTATGTATGTATGTATGTCTGTATGTATACAAAGCTAGAGAGAAAACTATTCGATCGATTTCAACCAAATTTGCACCAATCAAATAGACATGACCAGTAGGCTTGTATAGATGCACGAAAAAGGATTTTGAAAATTTTTGAAAAACAACCCCCGTTTTGGCCAAACAACCCCCAGAAAATCAATTATTATTTTTTTATAAAAAAACGGCTCTAACGATTTTGATAAAATTTGGCTTATTTGTAGCCTTTAATGTGCCCTACCATATGCAAAAACCCGCATCTTTCTAAAAATTATCGTTTAGCTAATAATAATAATAATAACTGATTTTTGGTGTTTTTGGCCATAAAGGGGGTTGTTTTTCAAAACCTTTTTACGTGCATCTATAAAGTCCTAATTGACGTGTTTGGTGCAAATTTGTTAGAAATCGATCGAATAGTTTTCTCTCTAGATAATAATAATAATATTTTTATTAGTTAATCTCCAACTTTAATAAAAAAAACTCTCCTACCCCACCCTACAATTCACTGTGAATCTATTTAGTAATTTAAATATGTTTGTGAGAAAGTATGTGCCAGTTCCTGGTACCGTTTATTATTAAAAGGGTAGCATATTGCTTTAAATTAATTACTTAACTTATTAAAAACTGATCTTAAGTTATTATTATAAACATCTTACACATACAAATTATACAGATTCAACCTTAAGAGCAACCAAGCAAACTTCCTATAACCACTCCTAGATGGTGCTGATAAACTATCTTTTACTTTACTTTTACCTTACACGTAATATTTATACCGACAGTAAAGTAACTGAAGTTTTGTTAATTTGTCAGTTTTCTTTAATCAAGCCGTAGCCTAGTGGATAACGTTGCGTCTTCCTGATCAGAAGAAGCTGGGTTCGAATCTAGGCTAGGGAGACCAGATATCTAATCATATCTGTGGTTTGAGGGTAGGAGGGCGGAAGTAAAGCAATCGGTGGTTAGCTCGCTTCCAAGCTCACGCGCTGTTTCGCTCCGCTCTCAGCGGAAAACTCGATTTCCGAGTTTGCACCTCGATCTTGCGGCCTCGGATTGTTCTGCGCTTTTCGGATTTGTACCGCGACTTTACGGCTACGGACCAAATGATAAAAATCCCCAACGTGGATTTGAACTGAGTACTTTTATGGTATTTTACATTTTGATTAATTTGTAGCGGACCAGACGAGTTATAAGGTTGTGTAAACAATCAAAATGTGCGGAATAACATCCTATATTTATTGTTCTAGATAGAACCAAACAAGTGATGTATTATAATACTAAAAATCAAAAAAATATTTACTTTCAGTGAAAGAAAGTTCTTCTGATTGTTGGAAGGTTTAGCTAAGGAACTCGTCCGATTGACAGAATAAAAGGTACCAGAAACCGGCACATACTTTCTCAAAAACAAAATATTTAAATTATTATCACGCACATGTGAGCTTGAAACTGAACACTATGAGAAGCGGCCAACCCCCGTATTGTGAGTATTTTAAGTTCACAGTGCATTGCGAGCTTCGCACGCCAACCCCCGTATTGGGAGTAATTTCAATACCCAATACATTGCGTGCTTCGCACGGCAACCTCCGTATGTAATCCCAACTCTGACTTCATAATTGTATTAAAGTAGTTGAGGGGATAGTGCATTAAAGTATTAGAGTAACCGTTAAATATTATTATTATCTAAAGGAAAAACAATTCGATCGATTTCGAACAAATTTGCACCAAACATGTCAATTGTGCCTTTATAGATTCACGAAAAAAGGTTTTGATAAATTTTGATAAAACAACTTTCTTTTTAAAAAAAACCCCAAAATCAGTTATTATAATTAGCTAAACGAGAATTTTTTTAAAGATGCGGTTTTTTTTGCATAGGTTAGGGTACATTAAGCGCTACAAATAAGCCAAATTTTATAAAAATCGTTAGAGCCGTTTTTTTTATAAAAAAATTAAAACAGATTTTTTGGGGATTTTTGCCAAAAAGGTAGTTGTTTTTCAAAACGTTTTCAAATCGTTTTTTCGTGCATCTACACGGGCCTAATTGACATGGTTGGTGCAAATTTGTTCGAAATCGATCGAATATTTTTCTTTCTAGCTTTGTATACATACAGACAGACATTTTTTTTGGAGTCAGGGGGTTCCAAAACGGATAAATATATTCACAAAAATCTCGACATCGATTTTTTTTGCGATGACTGTACTATAGTATAGTGAGAAAGTAAAACCGTCGTGTTTACCAAATTTGGACCAAACCGAAAGTAAAATGAAGCCATTTTATTGCAAAAACATGTATAAATTTATGCAATTTGTAATGGCATAATGACACCCCGAAACGTGTTCTACGTTCATGATCGGTGCTCATTGACTACTCCCGAATTAGTTGCTTCAATAGCTCATCCTTTCTATGGAAATTCACTAATAAAATTGCATACAAGGCCATAGCCAGTGGGGGGGAGATCCAACCTCCCCCCCCCGAAATCCCGAAATTTAGCAGTAAAAATTAATACTAGGTTTAAAAAGTGCAAGTTAAATTATAAAATAGACACCAAAACAGAGAATCTAACAACATATTTTATATCATTGTGCATTGCATGCATACTGTATTTAGATTTGCTTGATTAAACTACAACGTACAGTACACATGGATGCAGTAGGTTACAGCCTCACTCTCTTGTGAGCTTGATTTGATCTATTAGATAAGAAAACTATGAAAGTCCAACAAAAATACTTAACTCTAACAAAACATGCAATGCATTGAGTATTGAACATTCTCCTAATACGGGGGTTGGCGTGCGAAGCACGCAATGCTCTGTGCATTCAAAATTCTCCTAACAAGGGGGTTGGCGTGCAAAGCACGCAATTGCATTGTGTATTGGAAATACTCCTAATATGGTTTAGGCGTGCAATGCACTGTGCGTCGCCCGCTTCTCATAGTGTTCAGTGTCAAGCTCACATGTGCGTCCTTAGCAGTGAACGTGTTAAAAGGGTTTAAATTCAAATCCCCGGTCCTGACCTGACCCCCTCTCCCCCCCCTTGCGAAAAGTTTTCCTGGCTACGGCCTTGATTGCATCGTTTGATATTGCATTTTTTAAATTCCTTTAACAATGTATCTTTAACACCCAGCCCAATTTTAGTGCGACTTACTTCTTTTAGATTTTAAACCTTCAAATTTATGCCCCTGCCCCAGCTTTGCGATTGCCACGTGCACTATTTACTTCAGTAATAAGCAACGCGAGGTTGTAATTATAATAAAGTAAGATGAGTTATACAAGGCAAGCATGGAACGCCACTTAACGTTGTTTCATTTTATTACTCGGAAGTGTAAAGTATGGAGCTCTGCAAATTGAGTACACTATGAACGGTGTTCATACACGGCACAACCTTTATATAAAAGCAGATCGCTTCACCCAGCAACTCTCACGTTGACTTAAGG
>JAGFPH010004539.1:31943-48976 GCA_018207615.1 Philaenus spumarius | reverse complement strand
GTGAAGCTCCTAATGTGAAGCTCCTAATGTGAAGCTCCTAATGTGAAACGCTCCTAAAATGAAACGCTGTATTCCATCACCATAGATTATTGCCTTAGGAATTTAGGCCACAATCGCATTGCTAATTTAGTATATAAGTGGGTATATAAGTGTAACAGATTGTCCTGATATTCGTAACCTGTTAATGTTAGTACAATGTATAGTTTAATTAGTAATATCACTGAAGTGGACATTTGCTTCCTCATTTCCTAAGTTGTGTTAAAAAATAAACATCGTGCTTCGTCATTTTGTAAATTGTGTTAAAAAATGAACATTGCGCTTCCTCATTTCGTAAGTCGTGTTGAAAAGTTTACACTTCTCCCGTGTGGTCGTAAGCACGCAATTACATTTTTTCTTTTTCAATAATTCAAACATAAAAAAGGTATACAGATTACAAAATTCAAAATTGCATTCCTTTCAAGTAAAACTGATTTAAAATAAACGGTACCAGGAACTGGTACATACTTTCTCACAAACATATTTAAATTATTAAACAGATTCACGGTGACTTGTAGGGTGGGGTAGAAGAGGATAATTTGTATTAAAGTTGTTTTCCCATAAAAATCCATAAAATAACGGAAAAACCAACTTTTCTGAAAAACGGTTCGAACGATTTTGATTAAAATTTTACTGTTTATAGTACTTTAGGTCCCTAATAAACTATAAAATTTTAATCAAAATCGTTATAGAGCCGTTTTTGAAAAAAGTAGATTTTTCCGTTATTTTAAGGGTTTTTATTGGGAAATTAGGCCTACCATTAAAAATAAAAAATTCACAAAAATGAAAAAAAAACGCCTGGAGATACCGTGGATTAGTACCTCCATACCAAATTTCATCAAAATCGGACGACTGGTTTAGGCTCTAGGTCTGATAACATCCACACTGACACACATACAGACACACACACAGACATCACTCCGAAAACCACTTTTTTAGGTTCAGGGGGGCCCAAAACGGATATTTTCACCTAAAACTCAAACTCGAAAATTTTGACGAATACAATACTTTCTCCATATACTATGGTATAGTTGGAGAAAGTAAAAATGTGTTTATTTATTGCGAACAAAATCTGCTGTGGAAGCATGTCCACGCCGAATTTGTGTTCATACTCAGTGTTTACTCTGCCCTCTGGATGTTATCACGTTAACTGCATACTAGACAAAAATAATATGTCGTTAGGTTAGAATGACAAGGTTATAAGTAACAAAATTCCATTTTTGCAGCTGTTGGCGTAACAAGGTTCTATCTGAATTCCTCTTTATTTTGCACTAACACTTATTGAAATTCCATGATTTAGCCTACGGTTTAGTGTATTAATATACAGGGTGTTACAAAAATGTTGGGCTGGCTATTCAGATTCAGATTCTACATGCAAAAATAAGTTGAAAATGTAGTATAACATTTTTTCGATTTCGGCTTAGTTTAGCCGTAATCCGCCATTTTGTTTTCGTACAAAAACTCACTGTTACTCTGGAAATAGATAAGATATCGAGTTCAAATTTGGAGTAAGAATTTTATATGTTAAGGTTAAGATTAACAAGTGTACCAAACACAGAGAATTTATTTTTATAATTTTCAAAATGGCGGCCGTTACAAACTTTTAACGTGGAATATCTTCAAAACCGTTAAACTTTACAAAAAATTTACAAGAGACAAAATATTTTTATTTTTTAACGACAGACAAAATGCTTTATTTTAGTTTCAGTAGGTCAAATGATAACCAAGTTATCGACAAAAAAGTAAAAACATAATTTCTTGGTAATTGTCTACAACAACCAAAAATTAAAATTGAACAATTTGGAGTTTTTCTAGTCCCCAGTTTTAGTGGAATTTTCCTTTGAAATTGTTAAATGGTGGCCATTTAACAATTTATTAACCAATTTTTGCAATTAAAGTGTCATTCGATTTGAAACGAAGTAGCTGGTTTTCATGGAATTTGACTTTGCAAATTTTAAATGGCCGCCATTTTGAAATTTGATGAGTCTGATCAAATATATTTTTGGAAAATGTGTATAGCTATAGAGTTAAAGTGTATACCAAGTTTTATAAAAATATCTTCAAGGGCTTTTGAGTTATTAATATATATATTTTTTTAATACAAAATGGCGGATTACGGCTAAACTAAGCCAAAATCGAAAAATTGTTATACTACATTTTCGACTTATTTTTGCATGTAGAATCTGAATCTGCATAGCCCACCCAACCTTTTTGTAACACCCTGTATATAATAATAACACTTATTGCTTTGTTTTGTCTAATAAGCCATTTGCTATAAGTACAAAGTTCTAACTACAACATATTATGTTTCTAGAAATTTGGAATGAAATGGTTCTATTAGGTTGCTATAGGTTTCCATGAACAGATAGAACTGTGTTACTATTTTCAACTGTAAAGCACACCTACCTCAAAAAAAGACACGGTTGTAGCTGGCCTGTTGGAACCATTTCATTTTATCTTTTTAAAAAGATTTTAAATCACGGAGGAAGGAACCTTGTCTTCTATAAATTTTAAACTTTCGTTAAAAACAAGGTTCTAACTGTAAAAAAGCAATACTAATATCTAAAAATCTAATCATCCAATATAAAAAAAAAACTAAAAAATGTCCATATTTACAATGCAATTACTATAACAACTCTAAAATTTCAAGTTGATAGGAAAACAAATGTAAGTAAAATAAAAAAGAAAACTTCAAACTCATTTTTCTTAAAACTAGAGTCTGGTCAGATATCCGTTTGTTTTGGATATCTGTGAGAGAGCTGTGTTTAATAAAATGTATAGATCATTCAATATATTCTGTAAATAAGGGTAACGTAACTTAATATTGACTTTTGGGTGACCCGCCTTAAAAAAACTTAACTATATTTGCAAGTGGAAGAATGAAGCGCTACTCAAACCCACGCTAGTAGTACAGAGCTCCGCTACTTGGAGAGCTGTAGTCAGTTCAGAAATATTATTTCACTCCTTCCGAACTTCAATGGGATATTCGATTAAACCTAAACGAAGGCCTACGAACTGTTTTTGTGCTTACTCCACGCTTAAGTCTGTACTCTGTTGAGAGTTGTACGGGAGAAAGTTTGCCGCGATAAACGAGCCAAACTGAGAGGGAAAGTGTTAACTTTTCGAGTACTTAAGGGAGCAAGGTCCCTCTTGTATGATTTGACACAAGACTATTACAAGTCCTTACTATTTAGTACAGTTTCAAAAAGCTTCATTAAGTTATAGGTTCACAGTAAAAGTTTTACCACGGTACCAGTTCCTGTAGAAATGTTTAGTTTCGTGAATTAATATTTTACCAAAGCCAGGTGTTTTGAAAGCTTTATTTGTATAGCTAGGGTACAAAGTTGAGTTTGTAGCACGAGATAAACAGTTGACGCCCGAGGCGAAGCCGTATTTGGGACCAATTTCTCAAATACTTGGTTAAAACCCTAAAACTAACAAACTTAACTTTGAAAATTCGTCCAACTCTAGTCAGCGGGTTAGCTGCGCGGCAGAATTATTTTGAAGTGATAACTTCTATCGGCCCATTGGGCATTTTCGCTTGCCTGTGTTTCTGAAATCTCGCGTCACGAACTTTTTGCGTAGACACAAGGCAGAGCGTGGAGAGGGAATAGGCGATAAATAGTATCAATACATACAGGGTGTCCCCGAACTCTCTGGACCCCTTTTGTGGATATGTTCCTAGGATCCAGACAAACATATTTGACAATATAAACATGGGTCTACGGTGCTTAATTTTTCGTCTGTTTGTCTGTATGTGTTTTTTACAAAATACTTAATATTTTTTTTGGAAAGTAGAAAAGATATTGAGCTCAAATTTTATATACCTATTTTTTGTGTAACCTTTTATCACTGTACGAAAAATTTTAATATTATTTTAAATATTTTCAAAATGGCGGTCGTTTATAATATTTAATGTGAAATATCTCAAAAACTGCTAACTTAACAAAAAAATTACAAGAGACAAAAAAGTTTGCCTTTTTAATGACAAACACAATGATTTTTTCATTTGGTCTGTAGCTCAAAGGATAACAGAGATATTGAAAATAAAGGAAAAGTACATTTCTTGGTAGTTGTCAACAATACCCAGAATTACTCTATAAACAAAATATTTTAATGTTACTATGAGCTAAAATAATAATTTAATTGCATAAGGTTTCATGCACTTTCTGAGCTGATTCCTCTAGCAAAAAAATAATTAAAAAAGTTCATATATTCATAGGTCCAGAAATGCTTCTTTAGAGTTTTACAACTGGCGAAATACTTCACCCGTGTTTCAGATTACTTACAGAAACAAAGCCCTATTAAAATATGTAGGGCGTTAATTAAGGTGTAAAATTTAATTTAATTTACGTAAGATGGGCAGATAAATTTAATAAAATATGCCCATTATTATTTAATTAAAATAATATTCTAATTTTTCGTACAGTGATAAAAGATTACGCAACCAATAGGTATACAAAGATTGAGCTCAATAACTTTTCTACTTCCAAAAATATTAATTATCTTGTAAAAAACACATACAGACAGACAGACGAAAAATAAGCACCGTAGACCCATGTTTATATTGTCAAATATGTTTGTCTGGATCCTAGGAACATATTCACAAAAGGGGTCCAGAGAATTCGGGGACATCCTGTATATAGAAATCCAATGGTGTCTGTCTGTCTGTGTGTGTTACTCAGTCACGTAAAAACTACTGGATGGATTTAAATGAAATTTGGCACACATATAGATCATTACCTGGAATGAAACTTATAGTTATAAATCATTTTGATTTAAGGTTTGAAACAACCCCTAAAAAATAAATATTTATTATTATACTTCCATTAAGACTAGAGAGTTGGAAATTTGTACATTTATTTCTTACATGATATATATAAAAAGTAAACCATGTATTTTTTAGTGTACTGGTAAGGGGTGAAAATGCAACAACCCCTAAAACAATACAAATTAATTATTATACTTCACATTAAGCTAGAGAGCTGGGAATTTTTTACATTTATTTCTTACAATACATATGTACCATGTAAATCAGAGTTTAATTTTATAGCGTGCTGCTAAGGGGTGAAAATGTAGTAACAACAACTAAACAATAAACATGTATTACTATGCGGCGAAACTTTGGACCGTGTGCGAAGCCACGTGGTATATATAGACAAGTAAACGCGTGCTTCCGTGTTAAAATGTAGCTAGTAACGTTTCAAACGTAATCCTGAAGGCAATTTGCCCGGAAACTGACCTCTTTCTTACCGCGACCGGTATACAAAATTACAGTTTATATAAACTTCGCGCTATTACAGACTAGGAACGTTTTAACTGGTTACTCAAAGTGCCTTGTAATAGTATCGCTTCTCGGCCTCTTGGCTAAGATCAAAGTGTAGTATGTATTCCTTATCAGCTTAATATGTGGGTATAGTGTGAATCGTCGAGGATTCTCATGGTCCTCTGCTTTAAATATTTGATATTGTGTTGGTGCGGTCATCGGGGAACGTTGTGTGCTGCCACCTGTGATTAATCAGAACTACTAGCCCGTAGACTGATTACTCATCGTAACTTCGAGTATGTTGTACATCGGTGAGCGTTTTAACTGTTTTTATTTGGCCGTTTGGATACTGTTAGTATCATTTGAATTAACAGTTAATTTGAATAAGTCCAAAATATAACTTAAAATCGTTGTACTATTTTTTAATAGTATTAAAATTTCTGTTATAAATATTTTGTCACCTCTTTTCACGTGATTTAGTACATTCATAGAAATTGACTCATGATATAAATAATATATGTTGAATTTTCTTTGTTGGATTCGTTAATACAGAAAGCTGGTAAGTACATTGACAGTTACAATTATATTCATTACTATTTGAGGATGTAATGAACTTTTCTATAACTTTTTTAAATGGACAATTTTTAACCTTTGATTACGCATTTTTAAATCTGATAGACAGAAAGGAAATCATATTATTTTTGAAAAATTAACACCTTTTAAGATAATTAACAATTTAAATAATTTTGAAAGTTTCTACAATTTCTTATACACCTTAGAAAATTTAAAACCATATTACATATTTTTATATAAAGCTAAAGACTTACTCTATTTTGAACTAAACAAATGGAATATGGTCAAATTTCGTATTGATTATTTATAATTTGGTATAATTAGATTATATATACACTTAAAATGGAATAAAAATGTGTAATGTATAATGTGAGAAAATATATTAAATATGATGTTCTGCAGATTTACTGATAACTGAAAATATACTTAAATTACTTACAATTTTGAGGGGTTAAGAATAATTTGTTATTTGAATAATTAATTATGCAATTTGAAAATATTTTTTTGACAATATATTGACTTGTGTAATTTTTTTACTCTTATTCTCCTCCAATATTAATACTGATAAAAATATAAACCGGTCATAGAAGTTATTACTTCCAACGTGTGGTCTTAAGCACATCCAAATTTGATTTTGGATTATAAACGCCTATTATGCCAGAGTATGATTGTGTAACTTTAGAATTTACATTCAAACTAAAACAAACCTTTCTGCCAGAAGTGATACTATACAGAATAGCATTTTATAACAACAAATTAATACAATTAGACACAATTTTTAGTCTATATTAGGTACATTGTTTATTTGATTTATACGACACCCTGTAAAACAGACTGTTACAAACTATAATTAATTTCCCGCGCAGTATTTCTACAAGACTTGGCGTTAGTACAACAGACCAGACCGCCGAGCAGTATGTCATATGTTATATTGATTGTTAGAACACACTTGAGGGTAGCGCCATTTGTCACTCATACGTCGCGTTATATCGCCCCTTAGGGCAGTAGATAGATGGCTGAAATAATTGCTTACATTTACCTAGGACTGGCCATTTGCATTTGTGTGTTGATTATTTACGCTATTTTACAAAACAATGTTATTAAGTATTGTATTATTACGATGACTCTTAACTATGATTTTCTTTCTGTTTTTAATTCATTCATTTTCAATACAGTTATTTTATTTTTTTACATAGAAACGTTACTTAATTTACTTAAATCTATACTTATTGACTCATTGATTCATTGACTCATCACAGTTTCTCCAAAACCACGAGGCCTACAAACATGAAATTTGGCACTAATATTCTTTATAGGCTCTAAACGCGCACTAAGAAAGGGATTCCGAAAATTCTAAATTTTAGGGGGGTTTTGGGGGGTCAAAGTTACTAAATCACGATTTCTCAAAACCTACCAAACGGATTGGAATGAAATTTGGTATGTAGCTTCCTCTAGGGCCATAAATGCTCTCTAAGAAAGGGTTTTAAAAAATTAGAAATTTCAGGGGATTTGGGGGGTCAAAGTTACTAAAAAGAAACACCGATCGGATTGGAATAAAATGTATTATGTAGCTTCCTCTAGGGCCCTAAGTGCTTGCTAAGAAAGGGTTTTAAAAAATCTAAATTTTAGGGAAGGTTTGGGGAGGGAGTCAAAGTTACTAAAATTCCCATAAGAAATACATAGAGTAATATATTTATTGATATAATATATTTTTTGTTAATATAAATTTAACTTTGATTTGTCTATCCGTGCAAAGCCGGGTCGTGCCAGCTAGTTATTAAATTTTAAAGCTAATTTTAAAGATGTAATACCTAAAAAATAACTGTCCAGCTTGTCATTTGGAATAATCTATTTTATGGAATAAAACTAGAAAACAAAAGATACCTAGTCCATTCTTAATCCGTTTGAATGAATTTTCCATTTTAATATCAAATATTAATAATATATTTTATTTTGCACTTCTTGTCTGAGATTTTACATTCAATACATTTGGAAACTGTACCAATTACTACAAACAATTGTAGGAGATTATTAAAAAACAAAACAAAAATACAAAATAAATTTGTCAGTTCTTATCACAACCGAAGCGCCACAGTGTGGCAATGTGTGGTTACCACCTGACACTATTAAAACATACAACACAAAATTTAATAGTAATAATAATAACAATATAATAGTAACTAGACATATAAAACAATAGAAATATAAGTTTGAAAAAATACAGCAAATAGATATAAACAAAACACACACATGAAAAACAACATAAAAATAAACTGTACCAGGAACTGGCACATACTTTCTCACAAACATATTTAAATTATTAAACAGATTCACTGTGACTTCATAATTGTAGGAGAGGTGATTTATTAAAGTAGGAGATTAACTAATAAATATTATTATTATCTAGAGAGAAACCTATTCGATTGATTTCGAACAAATTTGCACCAAACACGTCAATTAGGGCTGTATAGATGCACGAAAAAAGGTTTTGAACATTTTTGAAAAACAATCCCCTTTATGGCAAAAAACCCCAAAATCAGTTATTATTATTATTAGCTAAACGAGAATTTTTATAGATAGATACGGTTTTTTGCATATGTTAGGGTACATTAAAGGCTACAAATAAGTCAAATTTTATCAAAATCGTTAGAGCCAATTTTTTATAAAAAAAATAATAACTGATTTTTGGGGCTTTTTTTTGCCAAAAAGGGGGTTGTTTTTCAAAATTTTTCAAAACCGTTTTCGCGCATCTATACAGGCCTAATTGACATGTCTGGTGCAAATTTGTTTGAAATCGAGCGAATAGTTTTGCTCCAGCGTTATATACATACATACAGACATTTTGTAAAAAAACACTTTTTTGGACTCAGGGGGTCTCAAAACGGATATTTCCAAAAAATCTTAACATCGATTTTTTTGCGATCACTATACTTTCTCTATACTATAGTATAGTGAGAAAGTAAATCAATAAAAAGAAAGAAGCTAAAGTGCCACGTTTGTAGCATATACGAAAAAGACAAATCTTAATTCCTTAATCAACCCCATAGAGTTTTGAGATGTTTTGCATACTTTTGTATGCATATACAAGGTATGTATGTATATACAGGGTGTTTCTTAAATGGAACGACAAAATTCTGGAGTTGGTTCCTTACCTAGAAATAATTAAAAAAGGTTCCAATAAATATGTGCTCTAAAATGCGTCGTTTTCTAGATATCCTCAATTTTATTCTTTTTACAAAATAATTCATACCTAAAAAACTGTTTGACTGATTAAGTTCGAACTTATCATAAAATTAAACGTAACAATGATCTGCCTTAAAAAATAGGCGGTTATATCAAATAATGCTTTTCAAAATGGCGGCTGTTTTTAAGTGTAAAACCTAAATTTCTCAAAAACAGTTTATTTTAACAAAACATTTTAAGACACCTTTGTGTAGCCCTTTTGATCCCCTATTGTATGGTGTAACTGTCAAAACAATCGGATAATGGAAAATAGTTAAGATATGTGTAATAATTTGTCAGTTTTTTTTTACAAAATAATTCATATAGCCTATAGAGAAATGTTTGACTGATTGAGTTCAAACTTGGCATGAAGTTTAACCTAACAATGATCTATCTTAAGAAAAATAAGCGATTATTAAGCAAAGGTGCGTTTTAAAATAGCAGCAGTTTGAAAATTTGAATCCTAAATTACTCAAAAACCGTACATTTTATGAGAAAATATCAATATCTTTGCTGTAGCCCTTTTGACTCCCTATCACTCGGTGTAACTGTCAAAACAATCGGATGAAGATAATAGTTAAGTTACACGTAATAAATTGATTTGTTCAACCCGGCATCCTTTACCAAAACAGTAAACAACAATATTGTATGTACATTTTGCTGTCATTATCCTTAACTAAGCTATCATCATTCGTTCGATTGTTTTGACAGTTGCACCATCCTATAGGGAATCAAAAGGGCTACAAAAAAGGTGTTTTGAAAATGATTGTTAAAATGTTTAGGTTTTGAGTAATTTATGTTTGAAATTTTCAATTAGCCGTCATTTCGAAACGCATGATTGGATACAACCGTTTACGTTTCTTGAGATAGGTCTTTCTTAGGTAAAACCTTACGCCAAGTTTGAATTCAATCAGTCAAACATTTCTCTGGATATAAATTATTTTGTAAAAAAAAAACATAATGGCGGATATCTTAAAAACGTACCGTTTTAGGGCACTTGTTTACAGGAACGTTTTTATTGATTTTTGTGTAAGGACCCACTCCAGAATTTTTGCGTAATATTTAAGAAACACCCTGTATATACAAAAAAACACGAATATGAAAGTTATTCATGAAACAGATCTTAACAAATAATCGATTACTACGTTAAAGTCATGAAACAACTATGCATCGTATTGGAGGTGCACATCTGGTGAGGGCATGGCGTGTTAATTAATTTTATTATTTTACACATTTATAGGTGTCATAAAGCATTTTTAACTTCCCGCTACCAATAAAGGGAAGTTATTGATTTCGGTCCGATTTTCGAAAGTCGAGTTTTCATTAAATCTCCACGTCTTGAGGTCCCAGGAAGCCATTCTGACTATTCCCGCCGAGATGTCCGACCGTGTGTGGGGGTGTGGGGGTGTGTGTGTAGATGTATGTGTGTAAATAAATTTTTGTCGTACAGTTTCTCAAAAACGAATCAACCGATTGAATTCTACGACATGTCCATTCGAAAGGGTGTATCAAAACTTAGATCTGATTAGATTTGAGAGTTAATCCATCGAACCAATCCGAAGAAATTTAAAAAAATAACCTAAATTTTTTTGTAATTCTTATGTTTTTAAAAAATAACTTTAAATCGTGCGAAAAAATCATAATAAAACCATGTATACATTTTTTGTGCTAGAAAAACTGCGTCGACTGCTTTTTTGAAAATGAAAATCGGACGACGCATTCAAAAGTTATCGTTGTTTAAAAATTCACAAATTTTCGTTTTTTGGTATTTTTTTAACATATCTTCCAGATTTCTCAACCAATCAATATAAACCTGTACATTTTCTTTTTGTGCTTTAAAAACTGCGTAGAATGCTTTTTTTTAATGAAAATCGAACGACGCATTCAAAAGTTATCGTTGTTTAAAAATTCACAAATTTTCGTTTTTTGGTATTTTAACAAATAAACTCATTTTTAAGCGTTTAAAATTCAAACTAAGCGGGAAGTTCTAGGGTTTGCCTGCACGGTGAACCAATTTCCAGATTTTTGTTTTTAGCGAATTTCCATTGGAAAAATGAGCTATTGCAGTGGCCCTTGTGGTAAGACCCAAATATCAAATGAGCTGAACATGGTCCCCAGAACACGTTTTGGGTTTTCATTAAAAATCTTATGTATATATATGTGTTCGCACTCTAGCGGCCGCATTTTAAGTCCGATTTGGTTCAAATTTGGTACACATGTTGTCTACGTCGCTCGGACGAGTTCGTTAGCCAAAAAATCCAACAATCGTAAGCACGTTTTTTGACCGGAGTAGCGATTGTTTGAGATTTTTCCTACGAGAATGAATTTGTTTTTGAGTTTCTTTCTGCATATATGAATGTAGGATGTTATTCAGCACATTTTTTTTACGCGACCTTATAGCTCGCTTGGTTCCCCCAAAATTGATCAAAACGTAAATACCATAGAAGTACCCGGTTCAAAGCCATGTGGTGGATTCTACCGAGGAGTTAGCGTGCGAAGCACGCAATGCATCGTGTATTGAAAATACTCCTAATACGGGGATTTTCGTACGAAGCACGCAATGCTTTGTCTGTTGAAGATACTCCCAATATGCGGAATGGCGTGCGAACCATTTTGCAGCTATTCAGCACCGTCGTGAATAGACCTATTTCCCAAATTGTTGGTTGAAACTCTAAAACAATGGCCTGTAAACTTAATTTTTTTAATTTGCTCAACTTGCGTCAGCGGTTCAGCTGCGTGGCCGAATTATTATTTTACGTTATTAAAGGTAACATTCTAAAGTTACAAAAACAATGATTTGAAATGCACGAATAAGAATAGTCTGATTTTATAGTCTTTTAGCAAATTGCTATAAAACAAGGATTATCTGACAGAAACAAACTTATGTAATATATGAAGCAATACAATTTATGCTTGGGAAGCATTTTAGATTGTAAAGTAGCCTGGGAGTGTTACTCGAACCTTGCTACCGACATTCGGCTTTGCGTGCTACCCTGCTCCCCCGTCATCAGTATAACTGGAAAAAACAAAGACGTCAAACAATTTTTAATTTAAAACAAAAAAACACCTTGCCGTAATTGGTTGTAGGTAATAAACAACCTTGTTTTAGTTTTTGTTCTAGTGTTCTTATTTTAAAAGCATTTACGTATGGGAAGCAATAAAACATTTTATTTCCATTTGGTTTCAAACTTGCGAGAAATGAATAGGCTATAAAAACGACTGATATTTATTTAAAGGCTATAAACCTGCAGTCAGTAGTAAACTTGCATTATATGACAATTTGGTTGGGTTATATGGTTTCTTTACATTCTTGTTAGAGGCAATGCTATTAGGTGTGATAAAATGTAGAGTTTTATGTCTAGTGCACTTTAAACGGAGTACAATTGATATTAGTTTTCGTTTGGCAAAAGCGAACACTGGAAACTATAAAAAAAGTTACAGTAAGTGATAGCTGTTTGAACATATTTAAATAATTGTAAATAATAGCAGTACCCAGTTTATGTATTTACTATTGTTTACCAAACTTGGAGAGAAATCTTGAGAATTATATTCTCAGGCAAGATATCCACAGTTGCAGTACGGGAAGCAAATATTTTATAGATCCATTAATTGGCTTCAAAAAACTAGCAATGGCCATTTATTTGTAAAAATACGACTTTTTAATAAATTGCTTGAGGAGGTGTGGCCAACTGGTTCAAGGGCAGTGGGACAGGGGGGGGGATGATTAGTCTCTGAAAAGACCTCTGCCTGCAAATGAAAGATTCGACAAAATTGGTTCAGACAATCCCAAGATTAGAATTTACAAACGGATAGACAGACAGACAACAATTGGAAAAATACATGTTAAGAATTTAGAATTTTGCTCAGAAAAAAATATGTATTCTGAAATGAACTTTATTTATAAGTATAGATTAACTTTTTAATGGGTGCAAATACTTTCGGGATTATGAATTTCAATGTTTAAATTCCCTAAATTTAAAACACATTCCAGGTATACTTTTTTACTTTTATTTGACTTTTATTATTGATTTAACTTTTTGAAATATGTACTTATATAATTTATACATGAGTGTATAAATTATATAAGTAGAGGTTAGTTCCGAACGAACGGCTGGCCAGCATGCTCGATGTGTGTCGTGTGTTTTTTGTTTTTTAGTTTTTAATGTTGGACATGTGTTGTTCTATTTAATGTTAGGTGTGCTTTTTGTTATTTGTGTTTTGTGTTTCTTATGACTTGACAATGGAAGCATAGAGTAAGCTTCCGAAACCGGTCGTTGCTAATTAAAGGACAGAACTGTTGACGGTACGTAAGGTATGTAATCTAGTTTATTACTTATATAAAGCTAGACGGGTTCGCTGATTCATTCACATTAATTCTGAGGCACTTTCCGTAATCGTACCTCCCTCGACCTCATGCTTGAATTGAATCTCTCGATGAGAAACTTTCAGAAAAATTGCCAAAAGTTAACATTTTTAATTTTGGAAGCATCTTTTGGGCGGGAAAGGTTTTTCAAGTTTTAAATTTTTCCACTTTGAGCGCGTTTTGTGAGAAAACGGTAAGAGATAGCAAAAAATGTTAAATACAAAAGTTGTAGAAATTTTTAATTCAAACTAACGATTTTCCGAAGATCCGATCATCCTTTTAGTCACTATTCATCCGAGAAGGGAGGCTCCGCCCAACGTCTTTCTACTTATATAAAGCTAGGAAGGTTCACCGATTCATTCACCGATAAAAAATATTAGAGACTTCCCGTAACCTTACACCCCTTGACCTCATATTCGATATAAAGCTCTCGACGAGAAATCTTTAGGAAAATTTCCAGAAGTTAACATTTTTGAGTTTTTAAGGCACTTTTTGGGCGGGAAAAGTTTTTTTTTTTTTTAATGTTTCCACCTTGAGCGCGTTTTGTAAGAAAACGGCAAGAGATAGCAAGAAAATGTCAAATACAAGAGTTGTAGAAAATTAAATTTCCGTCAGATTTAAGATCCGATCATCCGTTTAACCGCTATTCACCCGAGAAGGAGTTCCCGCCCACAAGCCTTCAAATTTAATGTGTTTGAGTCAGCTGCCAAATATAACAGCCGATTTATGCTCGGTCACCCATGTACAAACGAGCCGAAAATTAACGAGATTCTTTAGCGAATTTTCCAACTGCGAGCGAAGCGAAGCGTCCAGGGGCAGAGCCCCTCGTATTTGTATGTTGCTAAAATACATTTTATAAGAAACCTTTTACAATCGTGTACAAACAAACCAGCTTTGGTTACAATATGTAAGCTAACTTTGTCAACGCCAAAGGGGTATTAGTAAATAGAATTTGTTGATCTGCCAATGTACATTTAATCCGGATAACAGACCAATGTTTTTGTTTTTATTATCATATCGGCTTTACTGAGACAAAGTAAATAATCCGCTCAATAACTGGAAGTGATCGAGGCAACGATTTACAATTCGGTTTTAGCAATATTAAAACTCTCTTTATTTCACAACTCTCTAAGCGGGTAAATAACGTATTGTTCTTTTTTTGTATTTTGTTTTTATTAATTTTAAAATTTGTGCTTTTGGAAACTAGTTAGGTATAAAATTTACAGTTTTTTAGGAAGATAAATTTTATAAACATGTTTTTGGTATGAATTATTCTTTCAGTAGAAATCAACTCCTATAAAAGCGAGTGTACGTCCGTACGAACATATGTTAACTAAAATCATTTTAATTTCTTGTAAAGTTGATTTTTTTAAATATGAGTTATAGAAACAATGTGTGCTATAATACGTTATAAAATTTGCTTTGAGATTATAAATTGTATACAACCTTTTATCGTCGATAAATTCGTTTATACAAATTTAACTTCGGAAACATTCGTACACCTTCGTATAACATACCAGGTGTCTAAAACGTCCCACCCTCCCCCTTTAACTTTTGTGATTGTTAAAACAAACAAATATCCTTTTTGGAACAATACTAACTTAGCCCAAAGTATCTTTTGAAGCAATCGGAAATCTTGAGTGTCCCCTAAAAATGGGGGATTTTGGGGGCAACTCAAAATTTTTAAATGGGAAGTATGGTCATGCGATACCTCATTTTAAAGGTCTATTTAAGACTAGGAAAATTACATAAAGAAAATAAAAATCGGACCACCCAATACAAAATGGCGGCCCAAAACGTGTTGAAATAAATCGACATAAAGTTGCTAATATCTCGAAAAGGAATAGTTTTTTCGAAAAAATTTCAAGAGACAAAAAATGTTTATTTCAAAGTGCTTGACCTACAACATTGCTTTCAAATCGATTTCGTAAATTTTATTCTTTACAAAATTTTCTAAGATGTAGAAGCCGGCTTAAAATTTACGAAATTTACGAAAGTTAAAAGGGGAGGGTGGGACTTTTAAGACACCTGGAATAAACGTAATATTCAATTATTAATTTCTTCACTATAATATTAGTAACTTCTAAATCACTTGATCTATCAATATGAAATGAAAAGCAATTAAAAGATAATATTTGTGTCTTTCTTAAGATTTTTTTTATACTTTTTTAAATTTTTATTGGGTTATCATCGCCTGATCTTTCTTTAAATATATAATATCGTATATAAATAATTTTTTTAACTAATAGGCCTACAGTTTTAAAATCATTATAATTGTACATTTTTACCGAGTTTAAAATTCCCGTCAGCATATTTAGATAGGCCAAGATAAAGTCTGTTGTTTTTAAATAGTTTTTTTTAATGTTGTATTTCTGATGTGTATCTAATTAATCTGCCTGTAATTTTTCACTGGGCTTACCTGCTACATAACATATATTATATAATAAAATTAATTTGTGGCTAAATTTACAAATATTGAAATACAAATGTGTTTATCAAAATGAATTATAGCCTATGTTGCTTAGGTATAGTGTAGCTGTTTATTAGTAAAACTATTTTTTCAAACTGTTCTGTAGATTCAAAGATTACCCCCTACATACAAACAAAAAAATGTTACCTCTTTATAATATTAGTATAGATAATTGCTAATGTCTTCGAGTTCAACCTTTAGAAGAATTTAAAAGGAAATTGTGACCAGAGAAACCCTTTACCCACAGTAACAACAAATCCAGAGATTTACCGCAACCTATGTCAGGATAAAGTAACTAAAGTGTTTTACCCTTTACTTACCGCCCCTAAATCCTGCTTTGTATCCGGAGGGTGGTTTATTTCCGAAGCTCTTCTTGCGAGTCATTGACTTAACTCGGGGCGCATTATGGGACATAAAGTATCACATAACACAAGGTTCAAGATATAGTATTTTTTATAATATATGGTCGTGGTTGTAGCTTAGTCCAATATCACAGTATTAACACTATATATTAAAAGGGCGTTTTGGCATTGCCTGTGTTTGGAACGTTGGGTTGAATAAATAGCATTTATGGACATAACTGTTGTATAGTTCTTATATGTATACAACCAACTTTTGTATGTGGAAAATAACTTTTCAGATTAATCGTAGAAAAAAGGAACAATTATAGCAATACTTGTTTTATATTTTTTCTGTTTCAACCAATTTTATCCAGTAGGCTACGCATAACATAAAGAAAAAGAATGCAATACGAGATAATTGTAAAGCATGACGACTAAATATTCCAATAAACAAAACTAAAAATAAAACGTTTTACTATGAATTTTAATTTTAAAGAAACAATAGAAAGTTTTTCGCATAACATAGTCAATAACCAGTTGAAAGAATATAAAACACACTTTATTACAAAACCTTTAGTAAAGTATACCTATGACTAAGCATAAATAATTTATATTTTTCTAGATAAGACATAAACCCCAAATTAATTCATTAATAAGTAGACCTAACCAACAAGTTGGACTTCAACACGCATAAGAGTAATGACAAATACGTAACTCGAGAAATAACGATCAGAAGATTATTCTGAATATTATCAACTTCTA
>JAGFPH010004539.1:11449-23883 GCA_018207615.1 Philaenus spumarius | reverse complement strand
AAAAAAATCGCATAAAATACAAAATGTTTGAGAGGCTGTATCTCATAAACGGTTGGGTTTAGGAAAAAATATAAAAGAATAAAAATGTCTTAAATGTGTGTCCATAATCGAAATGCAACATAAAAAATAGGGGTTTCTATTTGAAAAAATTAAGTTGGCCGCCATATTGGAAAAATGGCATATTTTTTGGAAATTTTAATATTGTATTTCAAGGGAAAAGGTAGGGGAGGTCCCATATTTAAAGTTTGTTGTAACTTTTATAGTTTCCGAGATCCCAATGGTGGCCATCTTTAGTTGATCAACCTGTATAAAAACTTGTTCCTTACAAAGATTTATTGGAACCACTATTGCAGGCATGTTTGATTGCATAAGTGGTTTTTAATGTCGGTGTATAAACGCAACCTTTAATTATATACTTAATGAAGTAATTATAAAAACAAACTTATTTTTCGCTGATCAAAACGAAAGAAGGAAATCATTACGTTCTTAATTAAGTGAGGTAATCAGAGTTACAGAAGGAGATTTATTTTTCTTTACTTTTTCGAAAGAAAAACAAATATTTTACAAGAAATCAATCGAATTGTATTTGCGAGTTTTTGAAACAGTAATAAACTTATTAAAACAACCTGTCAATACATGAGTTAGCTTATGTAATTTTATAAACGTCAACTCAAGGTTAATTTGAAGATGTAAACGGAATTAGAAAACGCAAAAATAGTTAAAGGTTTTTGATATTTTATATGGAAACTATTTTGAACTTTAAAACTCACAACTTTTAGAGCATGTCAAAATTATTATAAAAATGTCCCTCTATATTGGTAGTCGAAGTGTTGCTTGGACAAATTTATTAAAAAAATTGAAACTAATTTGTAAAAAAAAAACCTTTCGTTGGATTGAAAGTACCAAAGAGTAAATATTATCGATGACGTTGTTTACTGTTAAAAATAACACTTTGTCGTTAACCCTAGAACTGTCAATGTTAATTTTTTGTAACGCCAAGCCATTTCGGTGCGTGTGCAAACAAATTTTCAAAAATTCACCAAATATAGTAATTCTATCCCAATCCTAAAATGTTGCGTGACTTTACTGTAGAGAAACATTTAAAGAATTCATATATGCAATTAAACAATTTATTGATGTAAAATTGTAAAAGTTATTATCTCAAGAAACAAAAAAAATTCAGTAATGAAAGGAAAACGTTCAACTTTAGGCCTACATAACAAGTCGTAAACATTGTTTGTATTTTTTTCGTAAGCATAAAAAAGTTTCGTATTTAGTTTTAAATAAAGCTGTATAAAAACATTTATCAATTTCAAAATTCTTATTTTGAAAAAAACAGTTTTTATGTTCCAACTACAAGGGTACTAACAAATCTAGGAGTACTTTAAAACGTAATTTAGGAATATTTGCTTTTCCCAAAAATGAAATATTATTATAATAAAGTGTAGAGAATAAATCAAAGAAAAGAACTGTATACATGACTTTACTTAGTTCAAAAAAGTGTTGAATAATCTCTACTTGAATAACAAAAGTGAGGACAAATGTCTGAACTTTCCCGTCCTTGCTACACATACAAAGAAATGCGCGTAAACGTCCTATCTATTGCATGTTAGAAAATCCGTCAGGTTCAAAATTCAAACTTGGTTTGAGACCGTGAAAACACAGACTTTCCCACTTTCCTACACAACAAACCTGTCTAGTAACCCATATTTGTTTCAAACTAAATGTTAGCTTGAATCATTCTATACACAAAGGTATCAAAAGATTTTTTTAAATAGAATGACATCACCCGTCTTTCACGTGTTATAAATAAGGCTGTTTATTGGTTGAAAAAGTAACCAATGCAAGGGTCTACAAAATGCCCCCATATCGATAGATATATTTGACGGAATTTTGATTAGCTGTATATAAATTCCAACGGTATATAAATTTAACTCAGAAAAAGAACTGGGAGCGTTGTAGACAGAGATTAAAGATGCCTTATTTCGTTAAGTTTTGGGACAAGATCCGCGCGTCAATTGAGTTGTATAAAACTAATAAACTGCAACGGTGATGTAAATAGGCGTTTTAGAAAAAACTTTTAAATAAAAAAATTTAAATGTAAATCATTTCCTTTCAAACGGTTTTTGATTTATTGCGATTGGATGATTTTTAGTGGGTGAAATATTCAATACCAGTTGAGTTGTCACATACTACACAATTCACTGCGGCAGGGCGTTGAGACCACTCAATTTGAGTGGTATGACAGTTAGAGGGTTAAAAGCAATTCAATCATACAGCTGAACCGCTGACATAAGTTACGCAAATTTCTAAATACATTTTTAGAGTTTCATAAAATTTGAGAAATTGGTTATTCCCACGAATAGTCGCATGCATGTAGTTGCATGCCGAATAGTTGCATGCCTGTACGAAATAAATTAGTAGAATTTGTTTGCGCCTCATCAGCCAGCCCTGACTCGCGCGATGCTTTGTTTCGCTTTGCGAGTTTGCTCCTCGTCCTTGCGAGATCTGAATATGGACTGCTTCGCTTTTCTCGTAGCGAAATTTGCATAAATAAAAACATGAGATAATTCTGCATAGTGTATTTATTCACACTACGTTATGCCCGTCTGGTTCCACCAAAATCGATCGAAACGTAAAACACCATAAGAGTACATGGTTCAAACCCACCAGGGGATTTCACCGTGGGCACCTTCTGATCCGAGAACGACGACCAGGATGAATACTCGCAAAGTTAGTTTATTCGCTGCGAGCGAAACGTAAAACACCATAAGAGTACATGGTTCAAACCCACCAGGGGATTTCACCGTGGGCACCTTCTGATCCGAGAACGACGACCAGGATGAATACTTGCAAAGTTAGTTTATTCGCTGCGAGCGAAACGAAGCAGTCTTTAATCTGAGGCCGCAATGTCAAGGTGCGAACTCTCAAAGCGCAATCGATGATCTGACGTCGTAAGTAGAGGTGCGAACTCACAAACTGGGAGCGGAACGACGTAACGCGAAAAATAGTGTTGAGGATAAGGTGAAACCAATTTCTACTTACAATGTTTTTGTATATATTTCGTACACGGAGGCACCTACGCAGCGCCTTCGTGAGTAGACCAATTTCCCAAACAGTTGGTTGAAACTCTAAAACATATAAACTTTTTTTTTTTTATTCGCTCTACTCATGTCAGCGGTTCAGATGCGTAATCGAATTATTCAGGAAACATCAAAGACTTGGTTGATATTGCCACTGGCTTTCTTTTTTTGCATGACTTAAAACGACCGATTACTGAAAAGCCTTAAAAGTTGTATCAGATGATATTTTGGCCCATGGGCAGAGATTGAATCAATTAGACAATTTCTCTTGTCATTGTGATTTTGAGCTTTTGTGATTACCTTATATCTCTAAATGTCTGACATATGTTTCTAAAACCCAGGACGTTATGAATAAACGGTACCAGATAACTGCCACATACTTTCTCCCAGTTAAAACTTTATACCTTCAAAAGAGTAGCATAGGAAGTGGTTATTTAGAATTGCAAAAGTGGGACATACCATGGAAAATATTAGATGCATGTAACACACATCCATATTATATTATTATATTATATTATTATTAAAACTATTCGATCGATTTCGAACAAATTGGCACCAAACATGGCAATTATGCCTATATAGATGCATGAAAAAAAGTTTTAATTTTTTTTGAAAAAAAAAACAATTTTGGCCAAAAATTAGTCATTTTTATTATTATTATTAACTAAACGAGAATTTTCAGAAAGATGCGGTTTCTTGCTTATGATAAGGTACTTTAAGTTCTAAAAAAAAGCTAAATTTTATCAAAATCGTTAGAGCCGTTTTTGAGAAATTTAGATTTTTCTCGTTTTTGGGCCATTTTTGAGGGGTAAAACCCCTTAGAAATCAAAAATTTTAAAATATAATTGGATATGACATCCTGGAGATATTCCAGAACTACACCTTCATTCTCTGTTTGAAGTTATTGTTTGTTAATGATGGATGTTGAATTTTATTATAATTACTTGTTCGGACATTTGCCATCATTTGTGTGTTAAATAATCAAACACGACGTTTCGGGAATAGTTGCCTAGTTTTTATGTACCGTTAGCTTTAGTCACTTGAGAACGGGAATTTATTTGTATTCCCGAAACGTCGTGTTTGATTATTTAAGACACAAATGATGGCAAATGTCCGAACAAGTAATTATAATAAAATACACCTACATACCAAATTTCATCAAAATCGGACCGTTGGTATGGTTTCCAGCTCTGTACATATCCTAACAGACACACAGACATACGGACATACATTACCAAAAAAACCTTTTTTGTTTTCAATGAGCACCAAAGCAAATAATTCCACTAAAATTTCAAATTTGAAAATTTGGATGAAAACAATATTTTCTCCATATACTACGTATGGGTGAGGTGGGGGAGAAAGTAAAAAGCTAAGTAATTTGCTATTTTCTAATATTTTTTAGTATGGGTACTTTAATAAAACCAAATATTTCCGTATATTTTAAAATATTTTAAACCAGACGGTTGATTTATTTCAATAGCATTCAATCTTGACCAGTAATGATAATTTTGCGTGTTTAAGTTAAAATATAGCTCAAAATGAGCTTCATTAGGCATTATGAAACGTCGTCAAATGTTTTCATGATTAATAATGAGGGGAAATAATCTTTTACAAAAAAAAAAAAAAAAAAAAAAAGAATTAATTCAGGATCTACAGGATTGAGATTTTGTGCAACTGCTAACTTATAGGTCTGACAATTGAAATCAAAATGTAAAATTCGTTGTTAACTGGTCTTTAGAGCTCTTAATGCGTTAGATTGTTTCCGGATTGATCGATTTGGGCTTTGCAGAACAGATACACGCACATTTCCAACACAGCCCGGAGTACGTACAGATCTAGGCCTACGATTTGGTTTCACTTTCAATGCAGATGCACTATTTAAGGAACTGTTTAACCACCTTTTAAATAGTATTCGTACAAGGAACAGCGACTAGCTGTTGCGTAATAGTCACAGATTCATTATTTAAAAACAATCTCCGATAACAAAACCATGGTGTTGAACTCTCCATTGTACCATGTTTACTGAAAAGGCATCAGCTGTGTTCTTAACTGTTGCAGCAATCGACAATCTGAACAGAATAACGTCAGAGAATCAGCTGTTTAAAAAGTGTCAGGTTTCGTTGACCATAAATTTATCCATTTACATAACATCCAGAAATAATATAACAAGATGACAATTCAAGAAAAAGTGTATAAGTGACTTTGATTTTCTCCAGTTGAGGTCTGTTCCGTTTTATTCAACAGTAAAGATTCCATAAAAGATTTATTACAATTTAATACGTTAATAATTTCACCAACAGATTGTTACATTGAAGTAAACTTTATAACTTTGAAATCCTTTCCTTTACTCTGATATAAAGACATTATGACGCCGTAAATATTTTAATACGTGTTTCGTTACACAATGAAATATAAATATGCCATTCAAGTTTACAGCATGTGGCGAATTTCTTCAAGGTAATCTATAACAGAATTTTATGGAGTTACTTCTTTCCAACCCATAAGGTACGTTAAAAACACCTATTGACTGTTTCTGCCATCCAAACTTAAAAGAAAACGGTCACGTATTTAGCTGTAATTTATGAGCAAGATATTTAAATTTTTTCCTGTTAGGATGTTGACGAAATTCCTCTCAACTCAACTCCAATTTCCAAAAATATTTCTTTCTAATTAATCGTTCTCAGGATTGGACGAATCGCAAAACAATTTAAATATCTTCTTTTGTTTTCAAATTACTCAGCGAACAACTGTAATTCCCACCCACCCACCCAAGGCCTACAATTTGAATACAATGGCTCTGCTCTACGTTTGATTACATTCCGTACTATCCAAACATCCCTGTCTAGATACGAGTGGTGATTTAAATTCAAAGATTTGTCAACAGAATGAGACGTAGTATTGCAATCAGGCTGAATATTAGCTTGTTTAATTCGCTGACTTGTCGCTTCTACTAATGCAAACATTTGACATTTCCATTCTTTACCTCTGTCCAGTCCCTCGGTAAGAGATACGGTACTGTATTTGTTGTTGTTTTCCTCTATTTATGCCTAAAAAAATTGCCGTTTATTATTTCCTTAGCAAATAAATTAGGGATAATATCGCAGGCAATGTTAACACTTAATAAATATATTTCATATGTTGTTATAAAGTGAAAAAACTACCCATCCAAATTCAATTACAAGTACAAAACACAATTGTTTTTACTTTTGAGTAACTGAAAAGACTTTTGACAAATAAATAAATTAAAAAACTGCTCCAAGCTCTCATATTGTCTATAGCTCAATATTTGAGCTGCTTAATAAATTATCACCATTTGTTTATTGCTTTCAGGACTTTTTCCTAATACTTTAAGTTCTCATAATATAAAATACATTTATATATGCATTACATAAATTTATATATTTTTATAAGCAATATGTTTATATTATTATTATGAGATCACAAGAATGTATAAATTAAGTTATGAATCTATACTAATATTACAAAGCGGTAAAATTTTCTTGTTTGTTTGCTTGTAGGAGTAATCTCTGGAACTACTGAACCGATTGAAAAAATTGTTTTTTTTTACATTTACATTATTTACCATCTTAGCTTTGGGGTTATTTACACTACGTCTTTATTATAAAGAAAACATAACATGATTATGTGTACAGAAGGTTCCAACGGAATTGGCGTGCGGAGCACGCACGGGTTTCCCCTAGTATATTATACAATTATCGAGTTAGAACATGAGTATGGTTACTGACAAACAAATCAAAGACTAACTGTTGTTGTACACATTATTTAATTGCATGCTATAGTGTGGTTGAAAATTTACGTTCAATAAGTGCATGTAATTTATTTAATTTTGTTCAAAAGCTGAAGATTTAATTTGATTACGATTTCCTTAAGTATATTTATTTAAATACAGTAACCTTCTATTTGTTCACCTGTCTAAGATACAAGTAACCCATAAGTAAAGTGGCAAACTTCGGGGAATGTTTCTATGGGTCGAAATAAGAAAAGAAGTTAATATAAAGACAGACCCGAAACGCTTTCTTTTCTAGATATCCGCCATTTTGTTTTTTGTACAAAATAATTCCTATCTAGAGAACGGTTTGATTGTGTTCAAACTTGGCACGGAATTTAACGTAACTCCTAAAAATGATTTATCTCAAGAAAAATAAGCGATTAAATCGATTCATGAGTCACAAAATGGCGGCTGATTGAAAATTTCAAACCGTACATTTTACCAAAAAATTTCAAGATAAAAAAAGTTAAGTTATGTGTAGTAATTGGTTTATTCAACCCGGCATCCTATACCAACACAATAGACACTTAACTTAACTATTATCCTTCGTCCGATTGTTTTGAAAGTTACACCATCCGAAAAGGGCTACAAAAAAGGTGCCTTGACATTTGTTACGGTTGTGTTCTTACGATTACGGACATTTTTGTACGGTTTTTGAGTAATTTAGGTTTGAAATTGTCAAAAAGCCGCCATTTTGAAACTCGTGATTGGATTTAATCGATTATTTTTCTTGAGATATATAATTGTTAGGTTAAACTTCGTGCCAAGTTTGAACTCAATCAGTCCGTTCAAGCTAAGAATTTATCCGTTCAAGAAAACCGTACTCTAGATAAGAGTTGTTTTAAAATGTCGGATGTATAGAAAACGAAGCGTTTTCATGTCTGTGTTCATATAAACTTTTTTATTATTTTGAACTATAGAACCATTCCCCGAAGTTTGACAATTTAAAGTATGGGGCACCCTGTATATACTCCTTAAAAATATGTAAAAACATACAGAATGAACAGACCATATTTTATCAAAACACAATAGGCTACATACCATAACCGAGCTTGAACAAACAGTACCTTACTCGGTGGCCAAACTTTGGATAAAATGTATCGTTGCGTAGGGTTAAACGAACTAAAGGTAATGACCGCACTTAATGTCTATTTCATGTCAGAAGGGTAGTTAATCCTAAAACACTGCCACATGCATCTTCGAATTGGTCGTAAAGGGTTTTAATGTATTTTCTAAGGTCAAACGAAAGGTTTCTCAAATACAATTTGCAATTGTAGAATACAATATAATGTAACACGCATTTATCTCTTGGTATTTATACATGCGATGATTAGATAAGCATCTATTTATTACTTATTAGGGGAAGTTTTACTTTATTACTTTTATTACTTATTATCGTTATGGTTTAAGAAGCACTGTTATTACATTTCACGAACATTACAAACACTTACACAAACACACCCCAAAGTTAACAAATGAACAACGGAAAACTAAGTACATATCTTGTGAATTTGGCAACAAATTGAATTACACGCTAAAAAATGAAATGGGGAAAAGTAACATCAAGGTTACATTTAGGACTGGCAACAAACTTGAGTCGAAACTTAAACCTCCTAACCGAAACTTAAGGGACAAAAAAGATAAAACTGGCATATACAAAATTACTTGCGATGATTGCCCAAGCTTCTACATCGGCCAAACAGGGCGCCCTTTCAAAAAACGATTCAAGGAGCATTTACCAACCACCAAAGGAAAACCTAAGACATCGAGATACGCTGAACACCTCATTGATAACTGCCATAATTACTCCAACATAGACAATAATATGGAAATCTTACACACATGTAGTAAGGGACGTTACATGAGCGCCTTGGAGGAGTTCGAGATTTATAAAGCGTTCAAACAAGAACCTAAAAACATATTAAATGAACAACTTTCGTACTCCTCCAATACCTTATATGACAGCGTAATCAAAATGCAAATAAAGGAACCTGCGACTCAAGGTTAGATAACGAAATCAATTTGACAATAACTAGCCAGTCGCGAACCGTTCGCCGTCAAGTGCGCACTAACTAATGATTCACGTGTCTAACTTTTAACTGTATGGTCAATGTATATAATGTGTGTTTGTGTAAGTGTTTGTAATGTTCGTGAAATGTAATAACAGTGCTTCTTAAACCATAACGAAATCCTAATGGAACGAATATAACCTTAATGATCTGATGATGGGCTCACGCAACCTGAAACCTAGGTAATCATTTTACCAACAATGGATTAGTGACGTACCAAATAAAAGGTAACAATAAATTTATTACATATATATATATATATATATATGATTTTTAATGACACCCCAAAACGTGTTCTGGGGACTATAATCGGTGCTCATTTGCTACTCCCGACCTTGGGTTTTACCATAAGGACCACTGCAATAGCTCATTTTTCCTATGGAAATTCGGTAATAATGTATACAATTAATTGTATGATTAGACGCATTCTGTATTAGCTTAAATGAACCAAACTGTTTTGCTATTTAGCTAACCTCGCTTTGTCTATTTTTCATGTTTGAAAGGTTGGTAATTCTAAAACACTGCCACATGATGTAACAAACACTTAAGCTTGAAGTTGCTCAGTACGAACGAAACCTGTGGATCATAAATATTATTCATTCTAATGACGTTATCTTTGTAATAATATCACGGCAGAGGTATTAAGTAGACGCGTCAACTTAAGCTATAAAGAAGTAAGCTAATTACTTGAGTAAAGTTTCCAACGGTGCTTGCAAGCTTACTGAGACTGACAAAGCAGTGCTTGTGGTGACGTTTGTATCTCCATCTTTGTTTATAGCACAATTTCAAAAGTAGTTTTACTATTGAGCGTTCAGCTAAAATCTAGATCGTAATCTCAATAATAAAATAAATATAGATATATGTATTTAATCACAACTATTTGGGAACGTTGCATGTGTTGTGTACATTCATAATAAAAGTAATGTGATGCAGGGAAAATTATGCAAAATACTGTAAATTACATAATGCATAATGTTTAAATGTAAAAAGCTGTACACCAGATTTTGAGTTTTATGTTAAGGAATATAACTAAAAAGAAGAATTAGTATCGTAAACATAGTGAACATTCTTGGTTCAACTAACAGCCCTATCAGATAAAACAGCTGTTCGGATCAAAATTTAGAAAAAAATGTTTGTTTACACCCATAGCAACAAACTTAAAAAATCAGTTTATTATTATTCACAACCAACAGCATTTTTAGGTTATTTTAACACTACGACTGTCAATGTTAATGTTTTGCAAGGAGAGTCATTTCGGTGCGTGTGCAAACATATTTTCAAAAATTCACCAAATATAGTAATTGTATACCAATTCAAAAGTGTTCTGTACCTTTTTTGTAGAGAAAGATTCAAAGAATTCATATATGCAAACTTTTTAATGACAAACACAATGTTTTGTTTATTTTGTCTGTAAAGGATAACAGAGATATTGACAAGAAAAAGGAAAAATGTAATTCTTGGTAGTTGTCAACAATACCCAGAATTACTTTAGAAACAAAATATTTTAATGTTATTATGAGCTAAAATAATAAGTTATTGTGTTTGTCATTAAAAAAGTAAACTTTTTTGTTTCTTGCAATGTTTTTGTTAAGTTAGCGGTTTTTGAGATATTTGACATTAAAAGTTATAAACCTCCACCATTTAGAAAATATTTAAAATAATTTTCTGATTTTTCGTATAGTCATAAAAGGTTACGCAGCAAGTAGGTATACAAGTTTGAGGTTAATATCTTTTCTACTTCCAAAAAATTTAGTATTTTGTAAAAAAACACATACAGTCAGAAAGACGAAAAAATAAGCACTGTAGACCCATGTTTATATTGTAAAATATGTTTATCTGGATCCCAGGAACATATCCACAAAAGGGGTCCAGAGAGTTCGGGGACACCCTGTATAAATGTATTGAAATCCATTAAGCTTAGAACCTTTAATGAACACTACCATAGTAGGAGGTAACTCGTTTATGGAATAATGAAGATGGAGAAATGGGAGCTGTTCAGTATGATTTAAGTGTTGACATTGCCATCCTACGAACTCTAGGAATGTATTTAGACAATAGACTGTGTGTTATATTATGTGCTTATCGATCCCACAGTCTATTAATACGTTAGTGAAGGTATTTAACAACAGAGACTTGGGTGGAGTTGTAAAATTTATATTAAAAGCAGATTCGAAAATATTAACTAACAATATTTTGATCGAAAGAGTGGTTAAATGAGATGGTATTGTTTTTGTTTTCCTTTATAAATGCAGAAAAGAATTTTTGATCTGTTTTCAGTTTGAATTATCATTTATTAATCATTGATGTTCAATTTTATTATTATTGATTAGTCGGACATTTAAAATCATTTGTTTGTTAAAATAATTACACAAAGTTTCGGTAATATTAAAAAATGTAAAACTAAAATATACGTAGCACATAATATCAGAGCTGTAACTGAGAATTTAAAAAAATTATAAGTAAATGTGTGCGGACGTGGGACCCCCGTCAGGAACGAAGTTCATCACGCCTTTCCTTCAATTCTTTACCAGCCTTAACGGCAACATAAACACATAATTTGTATCTTTCAATTGCCGTTTATTATTTTTTTGTACACAAATATTTACTGCTTAGATACGTTTAATGTTATTATAATAAAGGTGTAGAACTAATTGCAACATTAAATATTGTAAACACAGTTAAATGTACCTTCATTGTAGATACATTCAATAAACACAAAATGTTGGTTCATCAGCCTAGGCCTAACCTAAAATTATTGTGTGTATGTTGCCGTTGAGGCAGGGTAAAATAAATTAAATTTTACCGCAATAATTTTATTTCAGGCCTAGACTGATGAACCAACATTTTATGATTATGGACTGTGTTTCAGCTCTTGACGATAATATCTGAACTACGCCGGACAGAACCGATCGTGTCTTAAAATTCGACTGACGGTTAAGCCACAAACTGGCTTTGGAAAAAAGCTTACACTTGAGAGTGCGGCTGCCATTTTTATTTTATTTAAGGGGATAAAAATGAAAAATGGAAAAAACCGTATATATACATCGCTCGGCCTAGAAATAAGGAACATCCATGCAAAAATCATCAAAATCGGCTTAGGCATTTGGACGTAGTCGTGAGACAGACAGACACACAGACGAAATGCCGAATGGTCGAGCTAAAATAGAGACCTCGCTTCGCTCGGTCAATATATATAAACTACAAACTTCCTACAAGCTATAAATATAAAAGTATGAAATATTATTTTTAAGGAATATAAAACAATATATGCAATTTTATTATTTAAGAAAAGGGATGAAATGGAATAACTACCCTTAGAATTAAGTACTAATCAATACACTTAAATTGTCTATATTCTCAAAAACTACTCAACTAATTTCACTATAACTACACAATTTACTATTAGTACCAGGATGTATTAGAGAATATTTTCACTACAAACAAATAAATTTAAATAAGCTACCTCTAAAAAAAAAAAAAAAAAAAAAAAAA
>JAGFPH010004538.1:91492-101973 GCA_018207615.1 Philaenus spumarius | reverse complement strand
GGATATCTAGGAAACTAAGCGTTTTAGGACCTATGTTTATTGGAAGTTTTGTTCTTGTTTTGACCAAAGGAACAATTTGCGGAAGTCTGGAAACATAATTTGGGAACACCCTGTATATATGTGTTCGCACTCTAGCGGCCGCATTTTAAGTCCGGTTTGGTCCAAATTTAGTACACGTGTTGGTTGTCTATGTGGCCCGGAAGAGGTCGTTAGCCAAAAAAATCAAACTACCGGAAGTAACAATTTTTTGAGATTTTGACTACGAGAATTAAATTTTTTTAGATTTTTTTCTAAAAATATAAATGTAGGATGGTCTTTGCACATTTTGTTTTTTTACGCGACATTATAGCTCGCTTGGTTCCCCCAAAATCGATCAAAACGTAAAATCCCATAAAAGTACTCGGTTCGAAGCCAAGTGGTGCAAACTCGCGAGGCCACTAGGCGCAAACAAATTCTACTAATATATTGCGAATACACAGACAGCTGTACAAGCCTTCGTGAGTAGACCTATTTCCCAAATTGTTGGTTGAAACCCTAAAACATAGGCCTATAAACTTAATTTTGGAAATTTGCTCAACTCACGTCAGCGGTTCAGCTGCGTGGTCGAATTATTTTGTTATTATTTTGTTATGTGTCTTATCCATGAAAATTACTCTCGAAATAATAAACCTAAGATATCAGTTGTAGAAATGGGCTCCAAACATATTCAAAAAAAATTATTCACATATTGTGTCTTTAATGTTTGCAACCGCATTTTCAATAAAAACTATCCGAATCTTTTAAAACCAAATTAGAAATGTTCCATAGATTTTCCACCGTGCGATTTGGGTCACTATGGATGTCACGATTCGCACAATAAAGTTCAGGAGAAAATTCGATTCCAACAGTACAAAGTGCAAAGCCTGTTTATTTTCCTCGCTGCTCGCTGAAGTCGCGACTTTTGCTTCACCATCGACAAAACGTGACTGAAAATATGTCTGTTATTTTACCAGGAATGTCCTAGATTCTTTCTTGTTTTTATCTCGACAAACTCTAGCTGTTGATTTCATTTCACAAGAGTAACAAATGTGTTTTAACAGTATTTAGAGTGTTTCAAAGGACGTTTGGTAGACATTACTAGTATACTTCGAATAAAATTTAAAACTGTTCCACATTAGCAATTATCATCATTTTCAAGCAGATTATTAATTTGTGAAGATAAAATGTAATTTAATTAAATAGAAAAATATAATCGAACTTCTAATTATTTATATCAAACACTAGGGGAAACCCATGCGTGCTCCGCACGCAAACCTCGTTGCAAGCTTCTAGGCACATCATCATGTTATGTTTTCTTTATAATAAAGGTGTAGGATTAATAATAACCATAAAGCTAAGATGGTAAATAATGGTAAATGTTCAAATCAAATTATTTCGTTTATTAAAAGCAGTTATAATAAAGCTTAAAATAACCACCAAGGCTCAGGTATACATTTTAATAAAACCCAACCTAAAAGTTAGAAATAAAAATAATTGCTTTAAAGTTTGGAATCATGTGTTAAAGGAAATACTAAACGATCTGACGATGACAATATACTTGTCGAAACCGGTAATTTAATAAACTATTCCGAAAACGAATTGTGACGGACCATAATAAAGCAACTATTGAAGTAATTATTACACAATCATGGAAGTTAGAAGTACTAAAATATAAAAAGAAATTACACTTTTCGTGGACATTAGTAACCAAATTTCAAAAGAATGTTATTTTTGATTAGTCATGCTATACGTTTTAAATTGATACAAGACTAAAATTATTTTAACCAGGGGAACTTTCTATACATATAATCATGTTATAGTTTCTTTATAATAAAGGTGTAGTACTAATAATAACCCCAAAGTTAAGATGGTAAATAATGTTAAACGTTCAAATCAAATTATTTCGTTTATTTTATAACAGCACTTACAATAAAGGTTAAAAGAACCAGCAAGGCTCAGGTCTACATTTTAATAAAACCCAACCTAAAACTTAGAAATAAAAATAATTGCTTTAAAGTTTGGAATAAGCTGTAAAGGAGATTAGGGCAAACATTGTTTTATCTGTTATTTTATTAAATTGGTTGCTATAGTAATGAATGTAAATGCATTCAAGAAATATATATTGGTTCATCAGTCTAGGTTATGAATTTTTTCCTACTAAATTTACAAATATTGAAACAAAGAATGTTTTTATCAAAATGAATTATAGCCTATGTTACTCAGGGGTAGTGTAGCTTTTTATTAGTAAAACTATGTTTTCAATCGGTCCAGTAGTTCCAGAGATTATCCCCTACCAAGGCTGTAGCCAGGAAAACTTTTCAGGGGGGAGTCAGGTCAGGACCGGGGATTTGAATTTAAACCCTTTTAACAAATTCACTGCTAATGACACACATGTGAGCTTGACATTGAGAAGCGGTCGACGAACAGTGCATTGCGTGTTTCGCACGCCAACACCCGTACTGGAAATATTTTCAAGACACAGAGCGTTGCGTGCTTCGCACGCCAACCCCCGTGTTGGGAGTATTGAAAATACACAGTGCTTCGCACACCAACTCTGGTATTGGGAGTATTTTCAATACACAGAGCATTGCGTGCTTCGCACGTCAATTTTAGGCCTATGTGCTATGGACGCTTTAAAATATTGGTGATAATTACGTAGAAAGGTTCAAAAATAAAAAATAAAGTAATTTTTACTCACGTAGGCTATAAATCTATATAAATAAAAATGTAAATGTGCGTTTGTTCAAAATCGATAATCTCCGAAAGTTCCTTGCCGATTGCTTTGAAATTTTGACACAAACTTTCATTTGAATACAAGGGAGTTTAGATATACAATTAGAAAGACTGCAGCATCTATTGAACATAAAAACAACAACAAATATACTCAATATCTAACAAAAATGTAAGCGCCATTACATATGTTTATTGACTGTAATAATAGCAGTAGTCAGCTGTTTCCTATAAAGAGGTAAAGTTTGTTTGTATGTATGGGCTAATTATAAATAAAACTTAACATATATTTTTAGAAGGTTCCATCGGGGGTTTGCGTGCAGAACACGCAGGGGTCTTCCCTAGTATACAAAATAAAAGGTTAGATCCTAGCATAGGAAATACGAAATTTGCGTAGCAGTGAAAGTATTAAACACCAATTTCCATGCTTATTTTAAAAATTTTGATATAGTTACGCATGTAAAATATGGTAGGATGTAAGGATGATGAATGATTTTGTTTTGTTAGAGTAAAGTATTTTAGTTGAACCTTCATAGTTTTCTTATTTAATAGATCAGATCAAGCTCACAAGAGTGTAAGGTTGTAACCTACTGCATCCATGTGTATTGTACGTTGTAGTTTAATCAAGTAAATCTAAATATCAGTGTGCATGCAATGCACAATGATGTAAAAAATATGTTGTTGGATCCTCTGTTGTGTTGTCTATTTTATAATTTAACTTGCACTTTTTAAACCTAGTATTAATTTTTACTGCTAAATTTCGGAATTTAGGGGGGGTTAACCCCTAACCCCCTCTCTGGCTACGGCCGTGCCCCTACATACAAAAAACAAACAAATGTTACCTCTTTATAATATTAGTATAGACAATCATAAAATGACACATCTCATCGACACTGATTTCTGAAACGTGAGCTGAATATACTTACTAAAATATAGGCAAATTAAATAATTCGACCACGCAGCTGAACCGCTGACGTGAGTTAAGCAAATTCCCAAAATTAAGTTTATAGGCCTATGTTTTAGGGTTTCAACCAACAATTTGGGAAATAGGTCTATTCACGACGGTGCTGAATAGCTGCAAAATGGTTCGCACGACATTCCGCATATTGGGAGTATCTTCAACACACAAAGCAACGCGTGCTTCGCACGCCAACCCCAGTAATTGGAGTATCTTCAATACACAATGTATTGCCTGCTTCGCCCCCCAACCCCGCGGTAAAATCCACAACATGGCTTTGAACAGGGTACATTTATGGTATTTGACGTTTTGATCGATTTCGGGGGAACCAAGCGAGCTATAAGATCGCGTAAAAAATAAAATGTGCTGAATAACATCCTACATTTATATTTGTAGAAAAAACTCTGAAAAACATTTATTCTCGTAGGAAAAATCTAAAAAAATAGTTACTTTCGGTCAAAAAACGTGCTTCCGGTTGTTGGATTTTTTCGGCTGACGAACTCGTCTGAGCGACGTAGACAACCAATATGTTTAGCAAATTTGAACCAAATCGGACTTAAAATGCGTCCGCTAGAGGGCGATCACACATATACATATATATACATGATTTTTAATAACACCCCAAAATGTGTTCTAGGGACCATGATCGGTGCTCATTTGCTACTACCGACCTTGGGTCTTACCATAAGGGCCACTGCATTAGCTCATTTTTCCTATGGAAATTCGTTAATAATTCAATCACGCAGCTGTTGTGAGTTACTAATTGATTTCTCAAATTAAGTTTACGTGATTTAGGGTTTCAACGTGATTTGGGAAATTAGTCTATTCACGAAGGTAGCCTAATGAATAAACGAAATATATTTTAGTAGAATTTGTTTGTGCCTCAGCCTCCAGCAGATATATTTGGTGATTTGCGAGTTTCCCCCTCGACCTTGCGGCCTCGGACTGAGGACTTCATCGCCTCACTCCCAGCGGACGAAAGCCCAGAAGCTGCAGCCGCGGTAATCCCTACAAGGATTTGAACCGAGTGCTTTTATGGTATTTTACGTTTTAACCATTTTTTTCAGTGTACAAAATCACAATCTGCAGAACAATCTCCTATATTTATATTTTTAGATAACACCCTCAAAAAGTTTCAATTTATAACACAAATTTCAAAACGTTTCTACTTCTTTTAAAAAAACGTGCTTCCCGTTATTGGTATTTTATTTGGTAACACATTCGGATGATCGATTTTGAAAACCAACGCGTCATATGTGGCCATTAGATTGCGAACACATAAATTTGCTAACTTGGCTGCTATGTTAATGGATGTAAACAAACGTGTATTGTTTTTCATCCGATCACCTGTTTGGGCTGGTAGTGAACACCTAATGTTTACTATTTTAATTTGCAAATTCCTTTCTTACCGAGCGTCTGTGACCCTATAGGAATATATCTTTAAACATAATGTCTGCACACTGCGATGCGCGTATAACTGACGTAAAGAATGAACTCAAGTGTTGTCAACGTGGAAAATTATATCATTCTACAAATGCCAAACTTGTACGTAGTTTAGGCGCGAAAAAAGACAAATACGTTTGTGATGAGTGTAAAGTAAGTGGAAAAACATCTTCTGCTAATGACGAATCCGACATGTCGCTCAGAATATTCGCTATATATTCCTTCAATTAATTGTAGGCCTAACCAAAAAATAATTTATACGAATCAGCTGTTTTATTTATAATACGTAACATGGATGTTTGAATTGAATTATAATGCAGGAAGCATGTCTCGTTTGTTTCCGTTTGTGTTTGCTTTCAGTTTGTTAATCTAACTTAAAAAGGCTGTTGGTTGTTAAGGGCAACACACCTATCCTAAATTTACTAAGTTGGTTTCTATGGCCAATTACTGTAAAGAAACATGTGTTGCTAAGCGTTTCATCGGATCAGCTGTTTTATCTGATATAGGGCTGAGAGTAAACGCCTGAATTTTCATTATTAGCGAATTTCCATAGGAAAAATGAGCTATTGCAGTGGCCCTTATGGTAAGACCCAAGTTCGGGAGTAGCAAATGAGCACCGATCATGGTCCCCAGAACACTTTTTGGGGTGTCATTAAAAATCATATATATATGATATATATATATATATAGGGGTGGCAAAAAGTCCCGGAACAACCCAATATCTTTTTCCAGGTTCCACTTACACAATTGAAACTTTGCAAATTGTTTATGGGTATAAAAAACTACTTTTTTAGAATATGGCTGATTTTTCACCTCCTCTGGGGGACGGCCCGTCAGGAGTCGGTGAAAAATCTTAAATGTAAGCATGGGTTGTTATGCATATCATTTTAAAGGTCTTGATGAGACAAACCCAACGACATAATAAAAATGAAAAATGGATGATCCTGAAAAAAGTTATGGCTGTTCGAAGTTTTGTTATGCTGCATGTTAAATGAGCCTTATTCTAAGTTTAATTTATTTTTATATGTTCCATGTATTACACGTTAAACTCTGCAAATTGTTTACGGGTATAAAGAACTACTTGTTTATGCTACAGTTGATTTTTCATCTCCTCTGGGCTGAATCAACTTATTCAAACTATGTATATATATGTATATATTTATGTAGGCCTATGTATGTGTGCGCACTCTAACGGGCGCATTTTACGTCTGATTTGGTTCAAATTTGGTACACACGTTGGTTTTCTAAGTCGCTTGCAATGGTAGGTTAGCCAAAAAAATTTAACGGAAGTAGACCAAATTAATAACTTTATTAATATATGTTTGAGCACTCTAACGGACGCATTTTAAGTCCTATTTGGTCGAAATTTGGTACACAGGTTGGTTTTCTAAGTCGCTTGGACGAGTTCGTTAGTCAAATAAATTTACCGGAAGTAGACCAAATTTTTGATTTTTGAAGTAACAATTTTTTGAGATTTTTCGTACTAGAAATAAACTTTTTTTAAGTTTTCTTTAAAAAAAATAGACATATAAATAATTCTGCACATTTTGTTTTTTTACGCGACTTTATAGCCCATCTCGTTCCACCAAAAACAATCAAATCGTAAAATACCGTAAAAATACCAGAATTAAATCCACGGCTTATACCGTGGTGACCGATGGCAATATATTTGGTACATGCTGGCAGCACCTACGTGAGTTGATCAATTTCCCAAATAGTTGTTTGAAACCCAAAAACATATATATAAATTTAATTTTGGAAATTCGCTCAACTCACTTCAGCGGTTCAGTTGCGTGGTCGAATTATTTTAAGCTCTCTTACTGTGCGTCTATGAGCCTTTAAGAATAATTGTATCTTTAAACTTTCGTATTTGTATCTGAAGTAGTTTTTGGTCCACGTTGATTCTATGTGAGTCAGCCAGTCAGGACAAACCTGCTTATAGACTCAAATGATTTGACTACACAATATTCATTTCAATGCCTGTACTAGACTGACATTATATTTAGATTACATCTACCGCTGGAAGACGGGATGCAATTTACACAGATTTCACTTTGCATCCTCTGAATACAAACACAGACTCCCAGTAATGATAACAAATTGACTCAGGGCTTTGTCGTCGCAGCGGAGATATTTATTAGGAGGACAGAATTGTTTACTGCTGATGTAAACCTCTAGCGTAAATAACAAGATATACTACTAGCAAAACCCCGTGAAAAATCCCAGTCAGATTAATTAGATACACATCATAAATACGGTAGAGTATTAGCGAATTTCCATAGGAAAAATGAGCTATTGCAGTGGCCCTTATGGTAAGACCCAAGGTCGGGAGTAGCAAATGAGCACCGATCATGGTCCCCAGAACACGTTTTGGGGTGTCATTAAAAATCATATAGTCTATATATATGCGTATAAGTGTTCGCACTCTAGCGGCCGCATTTTAAGTCTGATTTGGTTCAAATGTGGTACACATGTTGGTTGCCTACGTCGTTCGGACGAGTTCGTTAAAAAAAAAATCCAACAACCGGAAGCACGTTTTTTGACCGGAAGTAACAATTTTTTAGATTTTTCCTACGAGAATAAATGTTTTTTCTGAGTTTTTTCTACAAATATAAATGTAGGATGTTATTTTGCACATTTTGTTTTTTTACGCGACGTTATAGCTCGCTTGGTTCCCTCAAAATCGATCAAAACGTAAAATACCATAGAAGTACCCGGTTCAAAGTAATGTGGTGGATTCTACCGTGGGGTTGGCGTGTGAAGCACGCATTGTTTTGTGTGTTGAAGATGCTCCCAATATTCGGAATGGCGTGCGAAGCACGCAATGCATTGTGTATTGAAGATACTCCCAATACGGGGGTTGGCGTGCGAGGCACGCAATGCTTTGTGTATTGAAGATACTCCCAATATGCGGAATGGCATGCGAACCATTTTGCAGCTATTCAGCACCGTCGTGAAGAGACTTATTTCTCAAACTGTTGGTTGAGACCCTAAAGCATAGGTTTATAAACTTTATTTTGGAAATTTGCTCAACTCACGTCAGCGGTTCAGCTGCGTGGTCGAATTATTTTTAAAATACTATTTAAAAACAACTGATTTTATCCAGGCCTGTCTAACTATGCTGACGGGGATTTTTACCTCGGTAAATGTGAACAATTAAAAGGATTATAAAACTGTAGGCCTATTTGTTACAATTTTGTATTTATGTCCATTATTATATTCTAGAGAAAAATAATAGTATCATCTTTTAATTTATTTGTATTTCATATTGATAGATCAAATGATTTAGACGTTATTAAGATTGTAGTGAGTAATCTAACAGGTTTGTAGGTTATACTAAGATGTACGATCGTTTCCGAAGTTAAACGAATATGTACTTCTCCTGTAAACGAATATATTGAGATAAAAGGTTGTATTTATATACAGTTTATAACGTCAAAGCAAATATTATAACGTATTGTACCATACATTAGTTCTATAACTCTTATTTACAAAAATAAACTTCTCAAGAAATTATAATTATTGAAGTTGTAAACATAACCGCAAAATATGATCCACGCTAGGTTTAGAACAGATGAGGGGTGAAATCAGCTATTATAATATATGTTACTCACGTACGGACGTACACTCGTTTTTATAGGAGTTGATATATGTTTTACATTAAATTTTTAATGATCTCCCAAAACGAGTTCTGTTGACCAAGATCGATGCTCATTGAACATTCCTAACTTTAGGTCACACCATAAGAGTCATGGAATTAATAATCTTTTCTATGGAAATTGGTTAGTAAAGGAGTTTTAAATCGATGGGCATATTTGTAAAACGAGTGCGTCACTGACTACTCATACCATTTAAATGTAGAATCTGTTATTCTTCACAACTAACTACAGCTTACTGTGTTAAAAGTCAAACATCTGGTGTTACATATATTCTAACGTTTATAAAGTAGTAAAATTTGTTTGTTTGTATGTAGGGAGTAATCTCTGGAACTACTGAACCGATTGATAAAAATAGTTTCACTAATAAAAAGTTACACTATCCCTGAGTAACATAGGCCAGAATTAATTTGATTTACTGGATGAAACAATCCCTAAAACAATAAATATTAATTGTTATAATTTCCTTAAAGCTAGAGAGCTGAAATGTTGTACATTTATTTTTTACAAGATGAGTAGAAAAATTAAACTAGATTTGAATTTTATCGCGTGCGCTGGTAAAGGGTGAAAATGTGATAACGACTCCTAAAACAATACAAATTAATTGTTATATTTTTCTTAAAGTTAGTAGGGCTGAAAATGGGTACATTTATATCTTAGAAGATACACAAAAAACGTATCATAGATTGACATTTTGTCTCGAGCTGCTAAGGGGTGAAAATGTAGTAACAATCCCTATAAAAATGTTGGTTTTTAAACTTTCCTTAAGGTTATAGAATACACAATTAAGAAATTTTAAAATAAGAAACCACTTGTTGCATCCTGATTAAAAATAAATAATTCGACCACCCACAGCTGAACCGCTGTCGTGAGTTAAACAAATTTCCAAAATTAAGTTTATAGGCCTACGTTTTAGGATTTCGACCAACAATTTGGGAAATAGGTCTATTCACGACGGTGCTGTATAGCTGCCAAATGGTTCGCACGCCATTTCGAATATTGGGTGTATCTTCAACACACAAAACATTGCATGATCTCACGCCAGCACCCGCATTGGGAGTATCTTCAATACACAATGCATTGCGTGCTTCGCACACCAACCCCACGGTAGAATCCACCACATGGCTTTGAACCGGGTACTTTTATGGTATTTGACGTTTTGATCGATTTTGGGGGAACAAAGCGAGCTATTAGATCGCGTAAAACAACAAAATGTGCAGAATAACATTCTGCATTTATATTTGTAGAAAAAACTCGGAAACAAATTCATTCTCGTAGAAAAAATCTCAAAAAAATAGTTCCAGTCAAAAAACGTGCTTCCGGTTGTTGGATTTGTTTGGCTAACGAACTCGTCGTAAATATTTGCATTTGCTTCGACGCGAGTCACCACAGGGGTTGGCGATCGAATAGACCAGACGGCGCTCGCGGCGGAACAATCTAGTATTATATTGTTTCCTTTAATTGGTAACTATGTGGAGTAATATCCCTGAAAATATCAGTGTATACAATAGTCTCTTTGCATTGGCTTCACTATGGGAAGAGAACAGTGACGGAGTTTGTAGTTAGTTATGTATATCTTGACAAGGTTTAGGCTATACTTGTACATTGTCGAATGGCTGATGTAATTAAATAAAATAACATAATATACTCTTACTGATCGGTGCTTTGCAAAAAAT